>JAOXNZ010000002.1:18488779-18507216 GCA_028566095.1 Kryptolebias brasiliensis | reverse complement strand
TATAATTTAAAGCTTATGTCAGTTGCAAAACAGGAAACAGGTAAAAATCAAATGATTATTTCTTCAGTATCTTAAGACCAAATAATTGTAGTTTTTATACTCTTAAAAATAGATTTTCATTGTTGTCATTTTGGCACTTATCACTTATTTTTTGCCCAAGATGTCAAAGTTTTACCTAAAAAATAAAATGTTTTAAAAATGAAAGGTTAAATAGAATCAATAAATTGTTTTTACTGCCAATGTCACCGAGCCAATCAACTTCTAAATCTGTTGCTCACCATGATGCTTGAGGCATAAACGTTTTTACTGAGCTTTTACTTCCACACGTTTACTGTGGTTAAACAATCTCTTTTTTTCTTTTATACCCAAGCTGGGATATATAAGGAATTATACCGTGAGTATAACATGTTTTACTCTCCTGCTTGTTTGTCCTGAAGTCAGTTATTCATCCAAACATAACCATTTATTATGCACTATACTTACGGAGATACAGGCACACTTGAAGTATGTCTTAAGTTGATAATTTCATTTTACCCAACACTTCCCCCACCCCTCCAAAACATTTAAGTCAAACTGAATGTACTGTACTGTTCTTAACAATGAAATTTTCATTTTATACCTCAAGATTTCCACTCATTTACCTTTACGGTAAGTTTGTGGAGGAAACGAAACGCTGAAAGATGACAACTTAGCCAGCTCTGGTGACGACAGAGACTTTTTGACTCTTGAAAACCTCTTAGGGGAACTTTTGACAGATGCAGAAGCTGCTGAGGTTCAGAGCAGATCAAAACACGGCTTTTGTGAACTGGTTTTATTTTGTTCTCCGTGCTCCAGAGGAGGTCAAATGCAGATTTCTTTTTCTATTTGAGTCTTCCAGTTGATGAGACGGCGCCATATCAGCACAGCTCAGTCAAGGAGGTGGTAAACATCACATCAAATAAAAACCTCGTGCAGTCGGCTCCTCGCGGTGAATCTAGAGGCCTTGTCTAAAAGATAACTGAAACAAAAAGCAGTTTATGTAATCATTTCATATAAAAGTGGGAATGTTACAGAATATTAAGACAAGAATAGTCTTCTGGATTTGCTGTGGCGTGGGTTTTTATCTGTTCAGACGTCTGTTTAAACCTAATTAGTTCTATGCTGGTGTAGCTTCTCAGTCATTCAGGACGTAAATCCAAAAAAAAAGGGTTAAAAACAAAAACAACTGGACTTCTATTCTGTAGTTGAAGATGTTTCGCTTCTCAATTCAACAAACAGAGAGTGTGAAGTTTGAGCTTTTAAAGCTGAGCTCAGCATAAAACCCAACATAACAAACTTCCAAATATCCTGTAAATATCAGAGGCTATGGAGGCTGCTGGCTTGTCAAAAAGCTAACTCTGCTCTGATTGGTCAACTTTATTTGGCTCAGATTGACAAATGTCAAATAAAGTACTGGATTTAATAGAAATTAACCCAAACTCCTGAGTTTTCCAAAATAACAAGCTCAGAAATACCAGTAAGAATACCTACATTTTGTCATAAATGGTCTAAACATTGACGTATAGATGAGTAAATTTGATTAAAAAGGATAATGAATTCATTTCCTGTTTAAGTTTTATAATTTGAGTAATTTAAAGAGCTTGTTCAGATAAATACAGCCAACAATCCCATCATCATCTCACGCGCAGTTTATGTAAATGTTGTAATTTACATTCGGTGAGTTATTTGCAGTCAGATACTGTCTGTTATCCATCAGCAGAACGCACATGTCAAACATCACAAACACAGAAAGAAAAAGGCCTCCTCTTCCTCCGCGGCTCCGATTCCATATTTTGTCTGGCTCTCGCACATTTATGCAGCCCGTTTGTGTAAACGATACCCATATGTTTCTTTTTCTCGCACACCCACAAGGTTGGACACTACAACACAGCCTGCAGGCCTTTTTCTTCCCCCCCCAGCTGAAAAATAAAAAGTATCTCGTGTCTGTTTGTGCTTCGGGTTGAGGAGCAGGGATGTGGGGAGGAGAAGGGGTGAAGGGGTTTGTGTTGCATGAAAATATCCTCAGCTGCTTCATTCATGAAACCCAATCTCCTTCTATGGCTGCAGCTTTCTCACATCTCTGCATAACTCCGCTTTAACTTGAGCTTGTTTGTGTATAAATGATGATTGATATTTCAAACTAATCACTAAGGGATTTTATTTTCTGTTTAAATTAGATGTATGGAAGGTCCTGCTTATTCTGTCATTCCATTCTGCTCACTTTTATTTACTACTATTGATCTGGAAACACAGACTCTTTTTCCTGTTTCTGTAATGCTCTGTAACTTTACACCCCTTCGCTTTGTGTTGATTTGCATAGTTTATGCTGATAATTTTAATGGACTGATCCTTAAAGTCCTCTGGTCTCAGGTTATTTGGAGGATTTAACTCAAACATTAAAGTGCACTTCAGCGTTCAGCTTCTGAACCATCACATATTTGCAGAAATCTTCATGGTTTCCTCATTTATCCGACACCCACAGATGCGTTAATAAATGTGCACGCTCACTGGACACAGCGCCAAGATTAAGTTAGGTAATTAGCAGCGATGAATTATCCTCTGGGATGCACAGAAACTGAAAGGTGCAGGTTAGCACTGCATCAAGCTTTGCATTTTGCACATGAAACGTATACGTCTGTCTTAAAGAAGATCTTTCATTGAGAAAGGGTTGTAAGGGCTTGAATCTGCGGTCCTTGACTTTTCAGTGGGACTGAATTATTGACAGCCAGTTTAGCACTCTCACAATGATCTATGACAAAAATCAAGAAGTTTGACTCTTTTTTTGGTGAAAAATCGTGCAGTGGGACATCTTTCTCCTTTAGCAGCAGCGCTTTAATTTCCATTTATTGTTGACTTATATCCCTGTCAGATCTTTGTGACAAACATGATTCTGCTGAGCCAGTAAATGCACAGTCCAGCATCTTTATCAACCACCGCCATAAAAGGTAGGTCATTATGTAATTGGAAGGATTTTGATGAAACTCTCAGAAAGTAGTCTTTGGACATACGTCGACAACAAGGGTGGGAAACAAATGGAGTCAAAATGCTGACGACAGTCAGCTGTATCAAATTCTGTGGCAGTGGATGTGCACGACTCACACGTTAGATCTGTTATACCTGCTTTCTTCAGTGTTTCCATGACCTTTTGGTCCCATTGTAGAGTGTGTTAGTATCAGCAACATAGGATTATCATGTTCTGTCATGGTTCCAAACTGCAAAACAGAACACACAAGCCCTGGTATTCAGCACTAATTTCAGACGTAAATCCATCACAAGATAAGTTGCTATGGACTTCGTAATTCGCTTTGCCTTTTCCGAGTTAGGTAGAAACTTCGATGCCGCTCTCAGGGTGGAAACTCAGCGGGGCTCTCGCCTTCCTCTTCCCCTTTAACTAACAGAAGCTGAAGTACCTCCAAAAACTGTCTTTCAGTGCAGAAGGTGCTGTTTCAGTGTCTGGGTTTGGTTCTCTTATCGATGGTTAACGTGTCCCTAAATTAAAAACTGGTGAGAAAAATTTGTGAATGGCTGCCAGCTGCTTGTGTACTTCACAAAACAGCCAAAGTGACTGAAAATAGGTCAACGGTGGCAACGTCCAGGGAAGAGCTGTTTGGGATTAAGTTGAAAAACGTTGAAATGTTAAACTTAACCTTTTTATGTTATTTGGATAATTTGCAACGAGTATCTTTACTTGTTTTCGGTGTACAGCAGGAGTAAAAGCAGCTGGGCTTGCTGCTCAGTTAGTTTTGTATGGTTTAGTGTTGAATGCATTGTTGCAATATCAACTGTGATGAAATACTGCTTGTCGCTGTTGCAACAGCGCCAACATTTCCATCTGTTTTTCAGTTGTAGTTTTTCAGTGTTTGGCTTAATGTGTGACTTATTTAACACAGCAAAGCAAAAGTTGGAAGCAGGTAGCAGTGAGTGGACTCTAGTCTGTGTAATCCAGGTTGTTTTTTTGTTTTTTTTGTTCACACAGTGAAATCCTTCCCCTCCCCCTCCCAGAAATCCTCAGACCTCCATCAGCGTCTTTTCCCGTGAGCTCGCTCCAGGCACGAGGGGGCAGAGTGTCGCTTCATGTCAGCCCAGAAATGTCACATCACCTTCAACACATCTGCTCCTTTTACACACAGCCTCTGTGCTCCTCAGCCCTCCGCAGTTTACTTTGCACCCTCATCAGCTGCCACTGAGGGAGGAAAGAGAGAGACGAGGACGACTCCGCATGTGTTCCTGTATATTAGTATAGCTGCTTGTGGAAATTTTGTGTGCGTGACGAAGTGTGTAAAGTGTCTGCATATTGCAGCTGAGGCTCACTGGTGCTCGGGAAGCCTTCAGGCTTTCCTCACACCGCTTCAGGGCACAGAGAGGAAGGTGATTATCTCGTAGCTGCCAGCCATTCAGCTCAAGTAAAGACTAAAGTAACTCCAACTAACAAGACGTCGAGACAGTAAAAGTAAACATGAACTTCCATGCCTTTGTGTTAGTTCTTTAACTTGTACTGCAAGTTTGGTGGAAAAAAAAAGTTATTTGCAAGAATATTACGCATTTAATGCGGTGATGACAAGGTTAATAAAGTTATGAGATGTGTTAGCACTCAGAGAACGTGCTGCTGATAACTCTCAGCTACTACCACACCAAGTTATAGCTCAGGATCTGTTAAATTGACTGTTATGGCCGTTTCTGAGTTGGCTAATGTCAGTTAGCTGTGGCGGCCATCTTTAATTGGGGTGACTCAAAAAGTGAATCAGTTGTAAACGTGCATCCCCTGATTACTTTCTGAGAGTTTCATTAACATCCGTCCTCTGCTTCATTAGATATTTTGCTAAATCTGCATACACATTCACACACACAGGAGTAAAAACATTATCGCCTTTCGCCATTGGCAGCGGGTGATAACAACAATAGATGTAATACAATAAAATAAGCTGCTCCTTCTCCGCTAAAACCTCTGAAGCTCTAGATGTCCTGGATGCAAATTAATGAGCAAAATTCAGAAACTCTTGGAGTATTAGAAGGGTTCGTTTTCTCGTTTATAATTTGCACACCGCCTGCTCGGCGCCTTTATTGGACGAGCTCAACTGTGTGTTGGACTGTGTTGGTTTATGGATTTTGGAAAAGCCTCCCCTCGAGCGTCTTTCTTTAGGGAAGAGCAGCTCCTTTTGTTTTTGGCAGGTGATGGGCTCGCACACCTGGACGGGTTTTCGTGCCCAGATGGAAGCGAGCGCGTTGACAGCTGGCGTGACGTCCCCTCAGGAAGGTGGCGTCGCCAGGGGGAGCCGGGCGGATGATGTCTTGCTCCATCCGTCTCTCTGTCTGTCTGTCTGTCTGTCCGCCTGCCTGCGTGCGGCTCTCTGTGTCGCCTCGCGCCTCGTTCGCGGTGCCAACACCTCATTAGTACAATATGCAAACGAGCTGGATCGGGGCCAGAGGGTCAGAGCACAAACTGGAGGCAGAATAATAGCACAATGGAGCATCTTTCTTTGTGTGTGTGTGAGTGTTTGTGTGTCTGCGTGGTTTCCAAATTCCTGCCCGGTTAATGTGCGTTTAGCTCTCTTGATTCTTTAGGGACATAGTTCACATGTTTGCGGGTCGGTGCACTGACCGTCTCTAAATAACAAACACTCCTATAATTCCTGGTTGATGTTTTCTGTCGGGTTTATTCCAGGAGAGTTTTACCTGGAGGGGAAACAGGCGGCTGAAATTACCCTGACAAATCAAAGTTTTCAGGCAGCAGTTCAAAGGGAACATAATATGAAAGAGAGCTGCTCAGACCAGTGTTTCACCTTTCAGATGAAAAACATCCACCTTCAGGGCTGCAAACGGCATGATGAACGTCTATAATAGATGCTAAATCTTCATGTCAGTGGCCTGTAGCTGCACAATACGACCTAATTATATCACACTGAGGTCGTCTTTAAATGTAGGTTGATTTCATTTGTTGAAACAAAATGGAGCTTCTACAATATACAATACAATAATCTTTAGTCGTTACAGAAAAGTTACAGAATTACCTCAGTTTTAACAGTGAACAGCTCATTTTCTACCTGCTCAGTGTAAATAAATCTAGTAATTGTTTTGGTTCTTATTTCTTAGCAGCTATAAATGCTTTACATTTTGGTTAAAAACATTATTTTGCATTTCTACCCATAGATGCCTCTAAAAGTAATACGTTAAAACCTTTAGTGCAACTTAAAACTTTCTATTAAGAATTTGAAGAAGTTGCCAGCTTGCTCAACCTTCACAGATTATGCCAAGTTTTTAAAAACATATTTCCTGTGTAAAACTTCTACCTTGAAACTACGAGTGAATAAAAACCCTGAAGTTTGATTTAAAAGTAACAAGATGTTTTACTTCTGGCTTCTGCTTTGATGTTTATTGTAGTTAAAGCTCCAGAAATATCTGGATTTAGGAACGTCTCATACAGATTTTAGAACACTTCAGCCATTTTAACTTATTCTTTGTAATGTATATATATCTATCTATATAGATAGATAGATAGATATAGATACTGTACACATACCTATACTAATCTTTTTATACCATGTTAGTTTTTAGTTGCAATACATAATACAGCTTAGTCTGTACCAGATATGTACCTGATACTTGATGGTTCATGCCTTATATTTACTAGGTATGTACCTGGTACCCCATATTTACATAACCTGTAAGTATGGGGTATATAAACAAAACACTTTATATTACACTTCATATTACAAACTAGTACATACCTGGTACTTACAGGGTATGTACCATTTACTCATCTGGTACATACATGGCACATGCTGGGTACTTACTGGGATTGTACCTGGTTCTTACTTGGTACCTACTGGGTTCTTACTTGGTACTTACTGGGTATGTACCTGGTAAGTTCCTGTAACTTACTGGGTACGTACCTGGTACTTGCCATTTGCTCACCTGATACATACCAGGAAAATAACTGTCACTAAGAACGTACCTGGTACATACAGAGTACTTACCGGAAACATACTTAATACTTACTGAGAACGTACCTGGTACTCACCTGGTAAGTTCCTGATACTTACTGGGAATGTACTTGGAACTTAACATTTGCTCACCTGGTACTTACCTGGTACATACTGAATACTTACTCGAAACGTAGTTAGTACTTACCAGGTACTGGGAATGTACCTGGAACTTAACATTTGCTTATCTGGTACTTATCAGGTACAAACATGGAATGTACCGGGGTATGTACCCTGTAAGTACAATATAACAAGATACTTCATATTACAAAGCAGGTATAAGTAAGTATACGGTAAGTGCCTGGTACGTACCGGGCTGTATTCTGTATTGCTGCCAGCTTTTCTAATGATATATATATATCTATATTTTAATTGACTTTGATTACATTTTAAAATTGCCTGACTATAAATCAAATGTTTGCAGCCACTCCATCCTGCACATGCATGTCTGCACACCTACAACACACGCCGCTGACCCACACACCCATTTTACAGTCACCATTTCTGTTCCTTTTCTTTCGCTCTCTGTTGTTTTTCATTTCTCCGTTTATTTTGTTGTCTCTGTTTATTTCGTCCATCCTTAAAAAGAGGCCATTATTTCTCCCCCCAGGCGAGAGACGACGACGGCCTCGGTGGGAAATTCCCCCAGCACATCTTTACTCAGGACACACCCAGGCTTGTCTTCAAGACAAACAGCGATGTGCTTGTAAGGACCATTTAACACCAGATAGAGGCTTTCTGCTTTGATATGTTTGTTTTTCTGGTTCAAACTGTGTGACTTTCAATGATTTTCCTCCTGATATGTGACTGGAACGGCTAGTAACTAATAATAGATGTGAAAACAACAGACTCATAAAGTTTGCATTTAAGTTTGAAGTTATTTTCATAACTTTTTTTCATGTTTGTTTGTTCATTCTCATTACACATCATATTCAGATACTTTACTGAACTCATTCAGATATTTAATAGTAACACAACAACAACAACATGTGTTTAAAACAAGCAGCATTATTCGGTTTATTTGACCGGATTTATGAAAGACTGTGTAACGGTGATACTGTGAATTGGTCTCAAATTAGTGAAAATAGGTTTGCTGAGTACAAAAACATGAAGTATTTGTCATTAAACGGACACTTAGGGTTTGTTTTAAGATTTACTTTAGCTTAAAGGTCCTTTAAGTTTCATTAGAACTAAAAAATACTTTGTGGTCTTTATTTTACATCATGAAACTAGCATGAAAACAAAGTTTTAAACAACTTGTTTGACATTAAATAATAGGTTTTTGGCTGATATGAACATATTTCACAGAACATTAAGACGTATGCGTCTTAGCCATCTATAAAGTTTTACCTTTCCAAACGTTTTGGAAAATAAAATGTATTTATTGGAAAAACTGGATGATTGAATCTTTTAGGGTTTGTTGGTCCAGTTGAACCCAAGAGGAAGCCTTTATTACAGTTAAACAAAATATGATTTAAACAGTTTAACCCAACAAAACCACCTGTGGAAAATATATTCTGTGATGAAAAATCAAAATAGCTGATATGAGTTGAAATAATCATCGTGAGACTTGAGTTTTTCTGGGGATGGTTGAAATTTCTGAGGTCTAACAGTGACTCAGTTATCGAAAGCACCACAAATCAGAAGTAATGCCTTTAATTAATCACATCAAAACAACTTGTGGTAAAGATTCATTGACTCTGAAATTAACAGGAGTTTTTTTTTTAAATCAGAGCCCTCAGGGTTTGAGATATTTTGACCCCTAGAGACCCTCAGATGTACTGGCTTCATTTTGAAGAGCAGTTTGTGGCTTTTGGCACCACTTACTGCTCTTCATCATCAGTGCAACTGTTTTGATCTGATGTTATTTCTTATTGGGATGAACGAAGCATCTCACGTTCCTTTATTGGCTGCAAGAAAAAAAAATCAATCAAATTCAAAATTGTGCGTTTTGATACCATTCTTTGAACCCAAACCTCTCAAATACTGATTCATTAACTTGCTAAAAACACTGTCAGGAGAGGTATTTTTGTATTTATGGGAAGTGTTGTGAAAACATACGATATAAAGACAAAAACACTGAGCTTCTGGGGTCTTTAACCCCTTAGTCCCTAGGCCTATTGGATTGATCTTGGTGGCAGTGCTGCCTCCGGTACAGGGTCCGCTAGTGATGTAGGGGTTAAATAACTTTCCCAGGTCAGACAGCAAATAATTCAAAACATCTCAGAAGGTTAAGACAAGTCTGTAAGTTAATCATAGTGACAAAGTCTGCACTGGTGTTTCTATTTTTCTAAAGTAGAACTAGAAAATAAATTATAATAAAACTCCTCACCTCAGCAGGTTGTTCAGGTTGTCACATAAGGGGTTTCAGTGTGTTTTTTTTTACCCAGGTTTTCAGTCTTTATATGAAATTAAACTCAGATTCTGAGCTTTAAGCAGCAATGCTCATAAACGTCCAACTTTGAGGAAGATTTCACATATTTGCAAAGAGATGCTATGAGGATATGATTCTCTGCAGTGACATTTAAACACAATCCAGCACTTCTGTTTCATCATTCTTACAGCTGGAGTTGTTTTACTCATTTTTACCTTTTCTTTACTTTACTTCCACTCGAGCTTCACCTTTGTGTGTCACGCTTCTAATGACCGATGGGAGAGCAGACAGTGGCTCTGCGTCTCGTTGGCTTTTATCTACAGTTAAAACTCTCCGTGCTTCGTTCAGGTTTTAATGAAGTCGGGTGCACGGTGCGGCTAATATAAAGCACAGGAGATGAACCAGATATGTTTCCTCTTTTCTAAGCGGCGTAATAATAATCGCGGCAACAATGAACGGCGCCTCTGTAAACTGTTTTAGCTTTAAGGGGAACACGTTGGGCTTTTGAGCTTCGTCAGAGTTTAAATTTATTGAGTATAAGCCTAAAATGATGTGTGAGGGTACTTACGAGTAGTCAGTATCTTACCTGCAGTAGACAGCAGTCTGAATGATTTCACTTTGTAAAATCATGAAGAGAACAGCTCAAAACTCTTCTAGCAGTTCAAGCAAAAGCTATGTTAGATATTTTTACAGTTTGTTATTTTTGCATTAAACAATTTCTTATGTTTTTACTAATTTCCCCGCTTAATTAATCAGATTAATTAATCTAATACCGCCCACAGCCTTTCATGAGCGTTCAACTATTATAGCTGTTTTGGTCAAACCTTGTCATCGATGTTTCTCTTGTGAAATTGAGCTGTTTTTGTCTTTGCACAAACTCTTTGTGTAAAGATTTGCCATTAAAGCCATAACAGATGTCAAAATACCCAATTTTCCATGTTTTTGATTTGAATTTTTATGCTTCTACCTCATTAAATGATTGTTTGGGGGTAAATGTAACTCAAACTCGACAAGGTTTCGTCTTTATTTACAACTAAATTCAGCGATCTGTTTCGGAAATCAGCTAGAGTTCAGAATATCTCAGCACAGCTGATCTGGGTGTGACTTCAGCCCCAACCTTTGCTTTAACGCTCTCCACCGCTGGATTTCCTCGCTCAGAATTACTCTCCTTGTGTCGACTCTCATCCTTAAGATGATCTTGGTGAGCAGTATGCATTCATCAAGGAATGCAAGGCTTTTAATTTGTATACCTGAAACCTCTCATTTTTATTTTCACTATAAGGTTTCCTTTGTAAGCTGTTGGTTCACAAACTCCCCTACAGTTTTAAACACTCTTTACCCATTTCTCCAACCCTTCAGAATAACCCACACCGTCGTTTTCTGAGACACATCGCCCAGCTTGTTATTTTAAACTAGTATTGCTCAAAGACTAGTTGTTGTTTTGATCTGGGGACAGAAGGTAAGAGGAGAAAGATCGAAGTGGCTGCTGAGGGAAACCTGCTCGTTTCTCAGCGCGACCATTTTAAAGCAAACGATTAAAGTACACGGCCAATGCCGGTTCGTCGTCCACGATGAAAATAAATGACCATAATTACGCTCAACTGCAAACATCTGTGTGCAGGAGCGGGGAGAAAGCGTTAAAGAGAAAGCACAACTCCATTAGCGTAATGCGCAGTGAAATTTTCACTCATGGTGCAGAAAGTCGTTAAGTGCTCTCCATCTGTCTTTTTCAGTCGTGGAAAATTGTCACCACATTCATTATTTAAAATATCCTGGGTCTAGCATTATCGAGCTCAACTTGTGAGAGCACCTTTTTGACTCTTACTGAGTCATGGCTCGTTGGATTAACAGGGACTAAATGGGCAGTTAAAATGTGTAAAATTCAGGGCGCTTACAGTCAGATCTGTTCCTGCTTTTCAGCTGCTTAAATCAAACTCCGTTCAGTTATATGCAGTCATCACGTATGAAACTTCTTCAATTCTCCAAACTCTTGTCTGTTAATTCAACCTATGAAACTAGAGGATTTAAAACATAATAAATGCCAAAGAAAACTTGAGGTTTTACGCGTCACGGCTGCAGAGGATGCAGATTTGCATCAGTCTATCTTGAGTCCATTGACTTTCAGCTGCTGTCACACATGATTCTGCTAAATGAACCAGGGTTGTTATGCATCGTGCAAAAAGGAGTTTATCCACCTTTCAGTTGCATCCCTTAACTTATTAACATTCAGCCGGGGGGGTGAAGGGTCCGTGTGATGGATGGATGTCGCTGAGGAGTCTGACAACTGATTAATGCCTTAATTATCTCCAGCGAGGACCTGCCACTCCTCCCAGAGCTGACAGAGTGAGCTGTGTGTGGCCTGACGAGTAACGTCGTGTTCGGGGCTCGCCCACTGCTATCTGCTCTGCAAGGGTCACATTCATTTTCTTCCTCCAAGAAAAATGAGCACATTTTTGCACCAGAAAGGTGTGTAACGTTGATGAAACAGTGCAGCAGTCTGATTTGTGCCCCTGCAGGGATTCAGGGGAAGCAGCTCCTAAAATGAGCCGTCATACAGTTGATCTTTGGGCAGCTTTTCTTGCATTTACGGTAATTAATTTTAGGCAGCGCAGCTCTTCTAGCATTTACGGTGGTTCATTATCGGTGGTGCAGGTTTTCTTGTATTTACCATAACTCATTTTACGCAGCGCAGCTTTTTTTTCTTTTAAAATTCCAATAATTTATTTTAGGCAGCTTACTTTTTCCCATATTTACGGTAAATAATTTGAAAGTGGCGCTGCTTTTCTAGTGTTTACAGTAATTCATGTTAGACAGACCAACACAACTTTTCCTGCATTTACAATAATTTATTTTAGGCATCGCAGCTTTTCTGCAATTTATGGTAACTTCTGCGTCTGGCCTCACCAATTACTGTCTGACTAATTATGTAATAAACTAATCTGACATATTAAATACTTATTTATTGTAAATTTGAAAAAGATTTCAAGGCTGAAATATTCTTTACAAAACCATGATTGGTTTGCAAAAGCATCTCAGCACATTGCTTAGATAACACCATCTACTTTAAGGTATTTATTGTGTTACTTTATAATTTAGCATGAATAAGTGGAAAGACTTGTTATAAAACACATATGAATGTTTAGAAGGAAGTGGCATAGATTTAGTTTTAGATTTTATTCAAACAAAAACCTTGACGTTATCCGTACTGTTTTGGGTAAGTTATAAATTTTAGTAATTTTGCTACAGTTGTCATCTAGACGGTCAATTTATGCACATTTGACTGAAATAATGAATTAACAAAAAAATGCATTTTTGCAGTTGCCTGATACCGATTACATTAACCAAACTGCTGTCAAAGGTCACTCATAATTTGCGGGTGTTATTTATGAAGTTTTTGGTTCATTCAGCTCCCTGCTTGCCTAAAGGTTGACTGAATTATAGTTTTATATTTGTTAACAGGTTGGCAAAACAATTCATTACAAAACTACTGAAGGACACTTTGTGAGAAATGATCTTTTGTTGCGTTTGAGACGTTGCTCTCCTACAGATGTGACACCGTTTGTGTTTAATGTCAACAGAAAGCATAAAAGAGGATTTCTTGTTTAACCAGATTGTTAAAGACAGGGACACTATTATGCCCACATTCACTCCTGTAAATGTAAAAACCACAATGACAGAAATGCATTTACCAACATGTACAAACTGAACAGAAACAAGTGTGTTTTTATGATGTGTTTCCTTTTGAAACATCTATAAAAATATTTAGAAACAGCATCGGTTTTCTTAAATGTGACTCTTATTTTAATATGGGTTCATCTGTAGATATCTTATTTTTAAAATGCAAGATGATGTTTCATTTCTAACAAAACAAGTTAGATATATTTTAAATGCAAGGTGAGACATACTGACAAGGTAAATGTGTCTTTTTTTCAGGTGTGTGACTGGTGTAAACATATTCGCCACACGAAGGAGTACCTGGACTTTGGCGCTGGTGAACGAAGGCTGCAGTTCTGCAGTGCCAAATGCCTGAACCAGTATAAGATGGACATTTTCTACAAGGAAACCCAGGCTGCCCTGCCTGGAGCACTGTGTAACCCCGGACACGGGGTAGGTGGGGAGGGCAAGCCAGAGTGCAGTGGCGGGGTGCAGCTGCTCACTCCTGAATCCTGGGGAACACCGTTAACGGACCTTCGGCGTAAAGCTCCCTCACCTGGGGGGCATTCCGGCACCTCTGCTTTGGCCCCTTCCACTGCTTCTGCCACCTCCCCCTCAGATACTGCTGCTGTCTGCTCCCCGTCCTCCTCCACTTCAGCCAAAATCCCCACACCCAGACCCCATGAAAGCCCAACACTTCCCCCACCGCCTATTCCTTCTTTGCACCCACCGGTCGGGGTTCCTTCTGGTAGCCCCCCCATGGTGATGACGCCTCGAGGACCCATGCCCTTGCCTCTGTTCATGGAGCATCAAATGATGCAACACATCCGGCCACCATTCCTTCGCCCCTCTGCCCACCCAGCAGGACCCAACAGCCCACTGTCAAACCCCATAATCCCTGGCATTGGACCACCACCTCCACCAAGGACTCTTGGTCAAGCATCAAGCCCCATGCACAGACCTCTCCTGTCTCCACATGTTCACCCTTCATCTAATCCTAATATGATCCCACCCCACCCAGGACTCCCAATGCCAGGTCTCCCTCCTTTCCCTCCAGTCAACATGATGCACAATGGACCCATTCCTTTGCCCCCAATGATGAACTTTGGCATGCCATCTTTGGCCCCATTGGTACCCCCACCAACTCTCTTGGTTCCTTATCCGGTCATTGTACCCCTCCCAGTACCGATACCAATTCCAATCCCAATTCCCTTCAACTCTAAATCATCCAGGGACCAATCAGAAAGCAGTGGCTCTGTCCACAGTGCTCCCGAGTGCTCTGAAGTATCATCCTCTAGGCCTCATTCTCCAAACTCCTCAGAAAGTGGCAAAGGGGAGCACAAGACAGAACCAGTTGGTGGTGAACGAGTTTCTCCTGTACCTTCAGAAAGAAGAAAGACAGCATTTTTAGACTTGACTGTGAAGTCAGAGGAGAGTTCAGGCATTTTTTGTCAAACCAAAAGACTGATAGATGGTGTAATTGATCTAACTGTGGGCCAAAAGCCAGGCCAACAGCACCTCATTCAGAGGATGCTACCAGCTGGAATACAGGTCAAAGTGGAGGCAGAGGCTGAATCAAGCTCTCCACCTGCAGCTGGATTTGGGAGGGAAGGTCAGGGTGATGGAGGGGACAGGGCTCTCCTCCTGCAAGGCAACACTGCTGAGCTGGAAAGAGCCACACACCTGAACTCACTGGAATCTCCTGTTCAGCCTTCAAGCAAAGCTGATCCTCCAGTGAGCAGGTTAAACTTTACCACAGCACCCAGTACAGTACGGACACAGCCCCTACCCCTGCCCCAGCTCCACGCTAACTCTGCTGCCCCCTGTAATGTAATAGTCAATGGCACTGGATGGCATTCGCTTCTCACTCCTGCTTTTGAGTCTTGCCCTGACCGAAAAGAAGACTGGGAGGCAGTCAATCGGCCAGCCAATGGTGATCTGGAGCACGAGGCACTAAAAGAAAACAACTGTTCAGTGGGCGAACGCGAGACGGGAAAGAGGATTTCAGCACAAGATGAGAAAGTGGATCCAAAGGTGGAGGGTAAGGCAGATCCCGACTCCAACATGGAGGAGGGTGAACACGCCTACGCCTTACCGCTGCTGTCTGCCGGTGGTTGTGTTGTCATTCAGCCTGTGCCAAAGCCCACCGCTGAGAAGACGGCCATCTTGTCCTGCTCCATCACCGCGCCGTTATCCTCAACTGGGAGCCCCGAGCTGGAGCCGCCGCTGAAGAGGAGGTGCCTGCGAATCCGCAATCAAAACAAATGAGGTGGGTTCACCCAGGGTCATTTAAATAACGCTTTGGTTATAGATTCATGCAGATTGTTCAGGATTTAGTCCACACTAAGTTGCCAACCAGGTTATCACAAGTTTTGATGATTGGATGTATCAAAAGAACTCAAAATTATTTTACTTCATCTATAAAACATTCTTTATCAAGCTTGTACACATACAGAGAGTGGAGAAGAGGTCAAACAGTGAATGAAATGAATTTTTTATCTTAAAATAATCAATAAAATAATGTGCATTAAATTGATTATTTTTGTCATCTTTAAGGCAATCTTGTGTGTTTTGTGTACCCAGTGGATTTAGAAGAAAATGATGAGAGACTCATGAGTAAAAACTTATATGAGATTCTCCAAACTGAGATCACTCTGACTGCTGTCTACTGCAGGTAAAATACTGACTTCTAGTAACTACTTCACAGAACACCACCTCAGAAAACCAACAAAATAAATTAAAAAACAGATTCTCCAACTGTACAGGCAGGAGTTTTATTTTTGAATGTCGCCTTGAGGAGGTTTGAGACCAAGCAGCTGCCGAACAAATTTAACACAACTTCATTCCTTTTCACCATGTTTCTCATAAATATCTTGAATCGTGTGTTTAGTAAAAATATAAATTCACCAAACACAGATTTATACGTGTTGTTGTGCATGTTGCTTTTCTGTGAATGTCAGATTACATCCTTGAGACCCAAAATCCAAACAGGACGTCTTTCCCCTCAATGGATTTATTCTGCACATTAATGCTAAATTTAATGACCTGCTCCTTGAGGTATTAATTAAATGAAACTGTAATCTTGAGCAATTTAAAGACCAATTCAGTTTGTCGTAACATGATGCGAGTGCTCTGAATAAGATTAATTAGAGACGACAAAAGATGGAAATCAAGCTCTGTGCACCGTTAGCTCTGCTGAGCGCGAACCAGCAGCTAAAATGAACAGAAGCGATGTGCTGCAATGTTCAGACGTCTGGTGATAGATCGTTTATGGGAACTTACATAAGACAGGGCAATTAGTTGAATGCTTTTTCTCACCTATTATTATTATAAGGTCCTGATTTTCTCCACAGTAGAAGGACTGTGCTGCAAAGAAGTATGTTAAATTTGAGTTTGCACAATATTTTTTCTTTTAAAACGGAACTGCGCGCTTGAAAATGATCCATCAGCTTCACCCAAAACAACCTTGACTCAGTGTCATTCTCCTCCCTCTCCGTTTCACAGATGGATGCTCTGACGACCGCAGTGCCATCAGCGACTCACTTGTCTACCCCCAACCTCTAAATCCCGTCACTCCACACGTGTTCACGCGTAGGATGTCGCCATCCTCGCCCGTCGTCCAGTCTACCAGCACCTCAGATCGCCTTTGACGACCGATCCAAGAAAACAACGTGTTCTGTATCATAGTAGAGCGGTCAGGACTCCAGCTGTCTGCGCGACAGACTCTTTGATGGACTCATTTTATACAGGATGGATGTTCAGGCCAGCAGGACCACTTGACCTTTGAACCAGAGACGGTAAATTCCTGCTGCTTCACTCTTCGTTTAAAGACTCAGCCCTCACTGCCCCTCAGATTTTGTCCATTCTCCCCCCGTCAACACAAGCACTTTTTTTTAAAGTATGAAGAAAATTAGTGAAGGAGCTTCCAAAGAGAGATTTTTTTGGAATCAGTGACATGCTTTGATACAACCTGATTTCACAATGCAAGTACAAAACCTTCGCTTCAGAATTAATTTCTTTATTCACTCGCCAGCCTCTAACATTCTGATGAATGGGAATTCAAAGAAAGCACGAGTGTGGTTTATGCAACGGGATTGAAAGGCATCTTTTAATCAGAGGCTGAAAAAATTGCCCTTGAATATGAAACTTTCTTTCTGTTCTGTTGAGAAATATTTCTATCAAGTCAGCAAACTGGACACAACCTTCACCAGCAACGAATGGAGTGTGGGCACAGCCACGCGTTTATCTGCCGTTCAGCTCTGCTGTTTAAGATGCGTTTTTTGCTCGAGAAGGAAACAAAAAAACGTCACAAATTAAACTGTAATCACTGGCAATGTGTGAAACGCTGTCAGATGCTGACAGTATTACAATTAGCTGCTGTTTGAGAGCATTTTATGGATTATCAAAGCAACTAAAATGGCAACATGAAAACTCCTGCAGGCCGGTATTTATTCTCTTCTGTAACTCACGAGCAGTAATGTTTCTGGGTTAGTTTGAGACTGACCCCGCTGGCTTTAAGGGGCAGATGGAAGCTAGTTTTGATCATTAATAAATAACTCCTGTTGGTCTGACACAACAGACATTTTAAAATAAGGGGCATGATGTTTGCTTAGTTACATAATGGCCAGTGGGTACCAAATTAGGGGCTAATTGTTTTAATAAAGTTTTGTCAAATAGCTAATGCTTGTTAGTTAAAAAAAAAAAAGAAGCAAGGAACAAATGAGGCACTAATTGCTAAAGACAGTTGCCAAACTGTTCATTTTGATTAATAGTTTTTAATTAAATAATAAGAATTAGCAATTAGTCCCAGATTTATTGCTTGATAATTAAAAATATAGCTGTCTGTTAACTGGTTATGACCTATTTATTAGCAAAAATGCATTATTAGTAAATTCTTTAACAGGCATTAGTCTGTTTCTCGTTTTACATTAATTAATCATTAATTAATCATTGTTTTAGCTGTTTAACAAAACCTGAGCAAAACCCATCATTAGCTTATGGCTCATCAGCAATTAGTCAATTTTTTTCCCTCATTATAAACTCAGTGTTAATAATCATTATTTAATCTATTTACCAAATTGTGATCAGGAGTTCACATCGATAGTTTATTATTAATAGTTAGCTAACTGACTATTAATAATTATTGCCCAGTTGGTAGTTTATTTAACAAAATGCGATCAGGAGTTCATCGTCAGCCAATTGTTCTTCAGTTTTTCATCACTGATTTGTTCCTCGTTCACTTCAAATTTATTCTTTTATCAATATCTATTAAGAAATGATATCAGAATTAATTTTAGGTAATGGATAGATAACCAGTGTTTAATCAATAACAAATCATTAACTATTTAACAGCGTTTGGCCAAGAATTCATTATTAGCTAATGCTAATTAGCTACTAGCTCATGACTTGAT
>JAOXNZ010000002.1:18433726-18443750 GCA_028566095.1 Kryptolebias brasiliensis | reverse complement strand
TTAAAAGTTTAAATCAAACACCCCACTCCCTTAAATACTCACCCGTACAGGTGTAGGTAGCCATGGCCCAGGAGAGGGCGCTCACCTGTCCGGCGTCCTTCGAGCTCCAGAGGCATTGCAGCTGCGCAAACTTACTGGCAGCACTTATGAATGTGCACAGGCTCTGAGAAGAGAGTGGAGGTCAGACTTCATACGGTGAGCTAAAGTTCAAACAGTAAAAAGTTTATTTTCGTGGTTTCCTAAACTTTAAGTTCGGCTGCTGGGATTCTTCCTCTCGCCTATTTAAATGCAAAATGCCTGAAGACATGTTCATCCCATTAACCAACCGGGCCTTTCTGTGAAACACCTGGTGGAATGAGGTCTCCTCAAATCTCCACCTCATTGCTCCAGACTGATGACATGAAACCTCTTTACTGTGAGACACAGAATTGATTTGAAGCTGATTTATTACCATAGCCAGATCAATGATCCACCTCTCCACGGTGAGGAGCCTCCAGCCTCCGAACAACCTGAACGCAGTCTGTTAAGGCAGAAACGCTGCACTCCGGGTGCTCGGGGGTCATTGATTTTTTTCAGAGCAGAGTGAGCATTTTTACATCTATTTAAATCAGACAATGAAAGGATACAGCGCGGCGTATATGAGGCTCTGCCGCAGGCTGCCGTTGTAGTGAAGAATCAGGAGCAGAAGAATGACATCTGGTGAAAAAAAAAGCAGGTTATAGCCGGCACCGCTTCAGGCTGGGTGCAACTTTCATTTCAAGGGCCGCCGATGACAATCACTACAGCCAGTGTTCAGACCTCTCAGAACTTCACGTTTTCCTGTTTCTTCACTGTGAAATGCAACCATTGATGGTTGATTGTAATTTAATTTAAGATCCAAAAGATTACAAATAAAAATAAAGGCTTAGCATTCCTTAAAGGAAAGCTCAGTTTTAGGCTAAGATCGTCTTATGTTGGAAAAATTAGACTTTCTTTTTTTTAACCTAGAAAATAAGATATAAGATGTCTTACACAGAATATGTGATGTGAAATGTCAGCTATGACATTTATTTTTAGCTCAAGATCTGTAAAACTGAGTTATAGCCTTTTTCGTGTTGGCTAAAGTTGATTACCTGCAGCAGCCATCTTGAGTGGGTTTTACTCCAAAAGTTAAATAGTTGTAAAAGTTCAGCCAACAGTTACTTTCTGAGAGATTCATTAAAAGACTTTTGCACTGTGGTACATATGTGTACTTTGAACGTACACGGATTAAAAAGAAACTTGTGTAATGATGTGATAACTGACCTTGAGCGATGAGGATGGGATATTCCAGGTATGTTGGAGGTGGGTACTCGTAGTACGTCTGGTACGTCACAAAAACAACAAACCTGGAAAGAAGAAGGCGTAAAGCTGAGCTTTCAGTCGCTTTTAGAGAGCAGTGATTTCCTTTGACCAACAATGATATACTTCTTCAAGGTTTTAAAGATTTTAGCAGTTTGTGGATGTTTGTAGATGTTTTGGAGGCCCCGCTTTTTAAGCATGTTCTGGATTGTATCTCTCTCGGAGCAACCTTGCCATCCACCTGGAGAGAACAGGAACCAAAGCTTAGACGTAAAAAGCCTAACCCGAGGTCCTCGTTCTCTTTAACACTGCAGATCCATCTTCTGCCAACGAACCAGACGTCTATAGGTGTCCTGTGGTGTCTCACAGCTTTGCTTTTTGGTCTAAATTCTCCCAGATGTTGAATGTTTTCCACATCGCCTGCCAGCGACTTTAATGTTATGGCCAACTGGTGGCTTTCCAGGCAGTTTTGGGGTAGATGCTGCGGTCATTAAGGGTCGTACGGTTCCTGTCTGCCCACAGAGGACAGATGAGACACTGAAGCATCGTTCAGCTTTACAGAGGCTGGATTTATCCCCTCCTCATCCAACAGAGAGCACTTTGTGGCTGCTATATAAGAGCTAGTTGAAGAATTTATCCACTGCACTGATTTACCATCAGAGATCAGCAGTGTTGGACCTACAGCTGTGGGAGTATGCTTTCATTGTGAGGTGTTTTGGTTGAATTTTGTCTTGTTTGTCCTACATTTAGAGGTAAAGCTGGTTTGAATGTAGGAACAGGAAGACATCACATCACATCTGCAACAGCTCCAGGACACATAAAATCATCCCTCCTTAAAGTTTGCCTGAGCTCACCCACCCGATCAGCTCCAGCAGGAGGCTGTTGAGGCTGACCCCCGTGGTTCGTTTGGCTCTCATCAGGACGAAGATCTGCGGGAACTTGAGCACCATGCACACGAACAGCGTGCTGAAATTAGCCATGTGCAGCAACATGTCGGACTCCATTGTTTTGAAAATTTAACTTTAAAAAAATCTGTTAAAGTTAGTCTAATGTCCGTAGCTTTTAGTACTTTTTTTTTTTTAAAGAAATACTAGCTTCGGATCCTGCTGCGTCGCCGCTGCTATCAATTTCCGCGTGTTTAGCCAGAACTTCCGGTTTAAAATTTCAAAACAAAACGAAACGTAATTATGTCATACTCACCAAACATTGTCACGATGCAACATTAAAACTGACAAATAAAATATTACTTTTTAAAGTCAATTAAATGCTTTGAAAGGTAAATGCAATGATAATGAACACATTTGAATACTTTTATAATTTATTCTGAAGGTCAAGCATGTGACTTCCTTTGTTGTTGTGTTGTCTTGACAGTTTCCTGTCTGCTGGCATCGTCTCTCATTTCCGCAAACATCCACTGATCCTGATTGGCTCCGAACCAACCACAGTATTTCAAATCTTTGAGAACATGCAATTTAATGCGTGTCTTCTTGTTCAAATAAAGTTATGAATGCAATTAGCTACTGGTAAATCAAATATTGCTGTCATATAGAAACATTTATCATAGTTATTGTTTCTTTTCTCATTTTTTTTCCACTCTTTGCAAATGTTTGAAATGAATTATAACAATATTTCACTATCCTAAATGTCATTTTAAGGCACAACAGTTACAGTGTGCTAAACTGCAGGTAAATGTTTTGCATACTTATCAATAACATTAATGTTTAGCTAAAAAACTCCACCAACACTATTAATATAATATAATTTGCATCATGCATACTTTCTTCTCTGTTTGTGTTTGGCAGCTTTGCAGCAGCGAGCAGGTGATGAAACTTTACACTCATCCAAATCAGATCAGGTATCTTAGATTTCAAGTATTCTGTGACATGAATCTGATCTGTCTGCATCAGTTTACAGTATTTGTTTTTTATGCTGCAAACTAAACAATTACGTCTCGAGGCATTATGGGAAAAAGTGATGCAGACGTAGGACGATAGAGGTCATGTTCCTAATATTTCTTGTTCAACATGTCTTTAAAAATGCGTCCCACATTTCCAAGACTGAATGACGCCCCTGACCGGCAGGGGTTGTTTTATTGTGCAGAGGTTTGTGACCCCTCCTGATTCCAGCAGGGCAGCTTCTCTGGATCAGCCTTGTGTCGGTGCTGAAGGCTTCCAGGCCAAAGAAACGACCGGTCCAGTCTGATCAGCTCCCGTCCCAGTGGGGTGGACAGTCTGCTGCTGAACATCTGGCTGCTGGTGTTGGGGCCGTCGGAGAAAAACGACACGCAGGCTGGTAAAGGCTCTTCTTTCCTCGGCCGACCCTGCAAACGGGAAGCAGTTTATATACAAACGCTGCATATTCAAACTCTTTTTTTTTTATATATATTTCTTGAAAGCTTCCTTTTGTGTTGCCACTCACTGCAATGTCATGAAGACTGATCCCCAAAAAAATAATTGAAACGGTGAACTTGGCGCTCAACCGCCCTGCTGGATCCCTGATATTTATTCTTGGGTCTTCTAACTCGATCGTTCTCTCTTATGTGTCCACCTAAACGTCTTCTCCTTGACTCCAAGTCCGCCATATTTGTTTTTACCTACATCGACCAAGGCCAGCCTAGCGTAGGCCGATCTTGTGACTCTACCAATTGTTTTGTTTACATTGAGTGCTTATCTGCATTTCAGAATTGCATATGGAGATATCTGGAAAGCTACTGGAGTAAAATCTTTCAAACTGCACCACAAGATGTAGTTCAGGATAACGTTTTTATGTTTTTATCGTTTCTCTGTCTCTCAAAGGTCAAGGTCAGAGACCAGCCCGTGCTCTAACTCTGCAGCTGTTTAACAGGAATGTTAAACTCCACACCCGGACACCTCGTGGGTCAAGGGTGATCACTGTTGATTTCAAGGTTCATGGGGTCAAAGGTCACAGGTAACCGCTTTGTTAAACATTTGTCTCTGCTCCTACATGTGACCCTTTTGTTGCCTCCGCCAAGGAGGTTCTGTTTCCGGTTGTTTGTCCGTCTGTCAGCAAAGATCAGGTTAAAAACTACTGAAAAGATTTGGATGAAATGTTTCAGGAAATGTTGAGGTTATCACAAAAAAACAACGGATTAAATTCTGGTGCTGATCCAGATTATGATCCGGATCGCTCCTCTGTGGAGGCTTGCCCTCTCTGACAGCTTCTAGTTTATGTTTGATTTCACAGTTTGCCATGAGTACCTTTAAAATAAAACCTGCTCCCTGTTTCTTTCTTACCATATGGTCACATTTCCAGAGGAAGCTCCAGTTGTTCTCCCTGTGGACCACATTGGTTGGTTAGAGGGATTTTGGCAACACAAAAAATAAAATAAATAAATCGATTTGTGTTTCAGTTTCAGCTCACCATTCCCGCGCTACCCTCCTTTCCCTGCGCACGATGTCTTTCCACAGCTGGTCCTGTTTGACCGCATCCGCGGGGTCCGGTCCTCGCTTCTCTCCCCGGTCGTGGCGCGCGCTGTTCGCCGCCGGCGGGACGCTTCCCGCGGATCTGCCTGTCCCCCTCGACCGGTCCGAGAACCGGTAACCGGCCGAGGACGCGCGCCTCACGCTGTTTAGGTCCATTTTAGGCAGAACAAACAACAACAACTAAACAAGAATAAACAAGAATCACGGCTTGTTGAGCGGTTTTGTTTGGGCTCCGTTTCCATGGAAACCGGTTTCTTGATGAAAACAAACAGATGTTTTAACAAAGTCTGGAAGCCCTTAAATAATAAATTTAATAAACAGAATGATTCCCAGAACCCAAGGTAAATCTAGAAACGACAGCCAGTAGCGTTTTCCGAAACTTTTAAATTGTTTTAAGAGATAAAAGTAGGAACTTTTGGTTTCTGAAGCTCATTTTGTCCTAGTTTAACTCACTTATTAACAATATTTGTGCACTTTATGGTGATACAATTCACAAGAGTTCACCACAACTGTTTGTGAGTCAAAATATAGAGTTTGGGAACATTTGCTCTCTATCTGCTGGGTCAAAATTTGACACAGCTAGGTCTATATTATGATTATATAGTATAGTATCCCATAATTATGAGTTAGTATATCAAGTTTTTTAATCACAATTGCAGGAATAGGGTTCTACAATGTAGTATTAATTAATGTATTTCCTAATTAGACATTTAAATACCACATTTAAGCTAATCTTTCTCTCATATACAGCTTATTCTTATTTTATTTTTCATTAAACGTTTGGTATTTATGTTTATTCTTACTTTTTTAGCTTTGCTATTTGTGTCTTTGTGCTTACATGTTCAGTTGTAAGATAAGCAGTTTCCCTTTGGGATGAATAAAGTTTTTATTTCGATTTTGATAGTCCTAATGTGTCACCAGAAGAGATTTATATCCTACAGTATTCATGTTTTGACTTTTGGGTTTATGAATTTAACTTAAGCTAAATCATGCCTTACATGCTTACATATATCGCACTTTTATTCTATTCAAACCTCAATATTGTTATTAAAAAAAACTCCATCAGATTTATTTTAGCATGTCTTCAGTAAACGTTATTTTAATTTTATTATTTAAAACCGGAAGTGCGCGATGACAGCGTTTACGCCGAAGACCGGAAGTGAATGTAATATTTTTTATTCTAAAGGCCGGAAGTGCATGATAACAGCTCTTACTCTGAAAGCCGGATGCTGAACAGGAACCGTTAGGGTTTACGGAATTAAATCTTCTACTAGCTCTTATTATTTTTACCAATGAACTAAAGCAAGCTGCGAGACCCAGGTAACGTCTTTATTTATGTATTTTTTTTATACTGGTTTCAAGTTGCAAATCATTTATGTGCTTATTTATTTCGGTAAGTGTTTTTTTTAAGAAGTCAGAACGCTCGGCCCTGTATTTGTACTTTTGGAACAGTCAAGGGGAGCTAATGTGAGTTAGAGAGCCAACTTTTCATAAATTACAATTTCTTAAAATTAAAAACAGCGATTCTTAACTGCTCACTTTGTTATATTATCTGGTGTACCGTGGTTTATCTGCAGCTAAACCCTGAGCCAGCAGCTTATGGACATATGCTAGCTCGCTAACTGTTAGTATCGCAGCACACAATTGGCTTTAGAGGACAACACTCTCTCTGTAGTTTGTTTTGTGTTCAGGACTACAATAAAATTACGTAAACAAGTGGTCCTTTATGGCCTCTTCGGCTTTGCTGTGTTAGCCAACGCCATGTAGACTTAAAGACAAGCTAAGGGATATAAAAGCCCAAAAAGCTGTGTAGTTAAATCTGCCATGATTTCTCTCCAGATTAGTGGGCTGCCCACAGGTGTTTCCAATTATTTGACCTGCTCACTTTGCTGTTGCTTGAAAGCAAAGGATGGGATGAAATGACAGGGTCTGTGATTAGGCTGAGTGAAAACACCTGGACCATTTAATGCTCTTATTCTGTAGCGACTCTACAAGACAATATATTGCATTAACAAACAGCACTGCTACTGCAGAAGTTTAATTTTCTTTAATGCTGTAAGAAGTATGACTAAAAGATGAATTCCAGTGAGGTAAAATGAAATGTTTTTATAAGTAGACCCCCAACTGTGGCTGTCAAATGTTTTTATTTAGAAATAAATACAGAGACTGCTAATGACAAGACTAGTTGTCTCATCACTGGTGATGGGAGTAAGGATGACTTCATGGATCTTATAGAGAAAGACTGAATCTGTAGCAAACAAGTGACCTCAGATTAAATCTGTTGTTGTTGTTCACTTTTAAGTGGCGTAAAAACAGAAACATTCAGATACTAATTACACACAGTAATGCGCAAAAATATTGATCCATTGACTCCAAGAGCTCCAAAACTCAAAAATATGAATTGGTGCTGTGCACACACAAAACTGGAACGCAAAGAACTGATTTTACATGCATTTTGTCACTACCACCTTGTTGTAAAAAAACAAAATAAGAGAGAAGTATTTTTTAACTGGGCTTTAAAAAAAATGCCCCAAAATGTTAGTGTTTTAGGAAGCTGAATGAGTGAAAGACGCACCTAAAATGCTTGTCATGAGCTGATCAACATCTAAAAATGATTTTAAGAAATGGGGACACATTCAACAACTCAGTTTCATTCTCTGAGTTGGGTTGCCCTTTTGTTTGAGTCACTGCTCATTGTTATGTAGCTTAGATATACGAATTGAAAAATAGTAATTTGAATAAACTGAACTGTTGTTCTTTCGGCTCCTCCCTTCTTCGGGGGTTGCCACAGCGAGCAAACTCGAATGAAAGATTTGGCATTTGTTTTTACGCTGGACACCCTTCCTGCCGCTACCAGGGCTTGAACCTGCAGCTTCAGGATTACAGCACCGCCAAGCTACTGCACTAAAAATGATTAAAAGGCAGCTAGTGTAGAAAATAAAACATGAGAAAAGCTACTTTAAAAGAAATAGGATGTATAAAGAGACAAGTGGCTTGAGACTTTTCCACAGAAATGTGAAAAATGACAAGTATTTGAAACGATGCTATCCAGTTTAGTCTTGTTTTGCAGATGCAGATTCATAGGAGTATTACAGGCTGTCCTTCAGCTGCCTTCAGACTACATAATAAGTAAAAGATCTGAACTGACAGATGGAGGATGTTTGCACTTCAAAACCCACATTGATAAATGAAGCCTCTGTCTCCTGTTTGACTTTTAACAACTCTAAGAAACACAAGAAAGCCTGCACTCAGATGGCAAAGGGCTCCTTTGGATTTGTATGAGACTTTGAGGTCTTTGAGAAATGAAGAAGCTTGGTTATCAAAGGCTTTAAACATGTGAAGGGTTTTAAATTATGTTGTGGATTTTAAAGGGAGACAGTTTACATCACAGAGGCTAATCAATTCTCCACAGCTCCTCATCTGACATCTTTATAGAGTTTTTGGATTTGTAAGAGATGTTGGAAAATGCCGGATCCTGTGTGACGGTTTGCACTCTAATTGAGGCCATAGTTTAAATGTTGGCTGATGGAAACAATCAGCCTGTCAGGTCAAAATTGTCCTTGTTACACGGACTGTTGCATTTGACATAAGAGAAAAGTTATCTTATTTGTGAATGGACTATAAAGCCTGAGCCACAAAGGCAAGAAATCTCACAAATAAGCATTTTCATGCAATTTATCTCGACTGTGATGTCTAAATTACTTTCACACATGAAAAATGTTATCTTCTCCATGATATTTTTCAAATCCTGTGAATTTTCAGCTGAATTTATATTTTATTTTTTTACTTTCAGCTGTATTGCAGTAATAACAGTTTTGTCAGATCTTATGAACAGCTTGTAATTAAATGGGGGAGATGTACATAAAGTGAGTTAGAATAGCCTGACAAGTTATAAAATCACTGAATAAATTAGATTGTTCTGCTTTGTCTTTTGGGTCCTTCTATACATGTTACAGTATATTTCTGTTGCTGACTGCATGCTGCGGTTTGAAAACAAATGAATTTAACCCCGTTTTACTTGTGAGGGCTTTGGTTTGAAGAGAGTAACACCTTCCAGGAGCTTTTAAGACTTTCATTCCTTTGTCTTTGGATACAGTAGCAGCATTGATGCTGACTGGCTTTTATTGTGAAGGACAGTCCTTCTTATCACTTCCACTGCTTTGCTGCCCTTTTGTGCAGTGTTTATTTGCACTGTCGCCCTGCGGCCACATTTTCGGCATTGTGGATCTTCTGGCTGGCTAATCAGATGAGTTGGCAGCGGGGTCATCAGTGCACATGTCTGGACAGTGAGAGTGAAACTCCATCCGGGGAGATCAGAGGTGAGACCCCTGTGGCTTTAAAGTGTGCTGGCTGTAAATAGCTCTTGAAGCTGGAAGCCAAGGGATCAACAGGGTGTAAATGGAAGGGAGTAGGTGTGTTATTAGAGGCTGAGGTTTGCTAAGTAAAGTTAGGTGTTCTGTTCGTCCGCCTGGACCCAGTTTGTGTCTTCTGATTTTAGTTAGGCGGCTTTCATGGAGGCCATCAAAAAGGAGGATGTTGGAGAAGAATACAGTGAGTGTTTACATGGAAGATTAACTAATTGTTTGAGTGTGTGTGCTTCTAGTTTAAAGTCTGTAGAGTTGTTCCTTCTCAGTGCCTCTCCCCGTGTGTTAAAATTTAGGTTTTAGTTTTAGAATCTGTTCACTTTGTTTCAAAATCTGAACCTTTGAGAGTAAAAGCTGCCTGAGCTGCTTTTATTGAGAGATTAGACCTACTTGTGTTCTCAGAATAGACTTTCTAATATTGCTCCAAGCTTCAGGCCCTGAGGGGGACATGACGAAGGAGGATGTCTCAGAGCCAGTTGAAGGGGACGCCGTCCATGCGAGACTCTCTGCCAATCAGCAGGTGGTTGTCCACCAGGTGGCCTCTGCACCCCTGCCCAGTGACTGTGGTGAGGATCCACACATGTTCATAACACCAACACTCCCTTCAGCACTGAATGGATTAAAGTATTTCTGAATAAACACTCAAAGTAATGATGATTAGCATGTTGCTACTGCTTATTTATGCTTCAGTGATTCATGAGTCACTCAAGAGGCGTCTCAAAATGGCACATTCCTCTTAAAAAATGAACCAGTACAAAGACTGGGTAACAGCAATCAATTCCCAAAGGAAACCATTAAAACATTAGGGAAATTGTTTATCACCACCATGATAAAAATTTATTGTAAGGTTTGGCTTCTTTCAAGTAAAGTGTAAAGAAATGAAGATGGGTTCTGAAA
>JAOXNZ010000002.1:18351496-18365587 GCA_028566095.1 Kryptolebias brasiliensis | reverse complement strand
TCTATTGCATTGAGAGACCAGCTGACCAGATCCATAATAATTTAATTTGGAAATTATGCAAAGAGAGGCTCCAAAGAGAGACAGTTAAAAAACAGGACAGATGGGGGGGGAGAGAAAAAAGCGTCCACCTTCACCGAGAGCAGAAAAAAAACAAAACTAAAGGTTTCTGCTGCAGGAGCAGTGGGGAATAAAAGAGGAGAGAAGAAGAACAGGATGAAGGTGAAATCAGGGTGACGAGGAAAAAAATAGGACAACAGACTGAGATCAGTACAAATTCTGACAGTGAGACAGGATGGTAGTAATCTAGGCTAACAGAGCCAATAACAGGTTTTTACATGGCCAAGATGAAAGACAAATGTAGGAATGAAAGGGAACAAAATGTCCTCGTCCCAGATAGCAGGGTGAAAGGAGAGATGAAGGGGAAGACGCTGACGTTTGGTGGGGTTAATCACTGAGAGTGTTGGGAAGGGGGGTTACAGATCTGCTGAGCTAAAACCCTCATCAGGCTCGCCGTCCTGTCCTGCAGACGTCAAAGCCTCAGACATGAGGGAGACGTCTGTCGAATGGGAACCACTCAGGGCTGCCTCTGAAATGTAGAACTTCAAGTTCAACTTCTTTCCTCCGAGTTAATATCTATGATAATCACAAGGGCGAGAGCAGCGTGAACTCCACCTCCCATCTTCCTCGGAGGTTCTGTTTATTGAAACCAAGTGTTTAAGCACATTACAGCAGCTTTTCAGCTTCTGCCAGTGAAGCAAACATTAAAACATACATAGGTGTTTGTTTATAAAAATTGTTTCTGGACAAACTGACTCCTGCGTCTTCTGTTCATTTTATAATCCTGGAACATTATAGTATATAATATATGCAGCTGTGTCTGTTAAACAGTCAACCCAGTGTTTAAAACTGAAGTAGACTCACAGTAAAATTAAATGGTAAATGGACTGTACTTATATAGCGCCTTTCTAGCCAACCAGGCCACTCGAAGCGCTTTACAACACAATCTGTGCCCTCATTTATCCATCCACACACACATTCATGCAGCACTTTACTAAATCTCTACAAAGCTAACCTGAATAAATCATTCTACAGAGTCTAATCAGTGCTTTAGATCGCATTCATACACAGATGGAGCACACATCGGAGGCAATGAGGGGTTCAGTGTCTTAAAAGTGCTTAATCATTTAAACCTGCACAAATTAGCTAATTAACCCACAAACAAACAATCCTGGTAGTTCCACTTTGTGCTGATGTCCACCGCTCTCTCTGAAAGAAGTCTATTTTTTTCCACTTTTGTCTTTTGAGTCTTCTAGTAAAATATTTCCTTAACTTTTATTTGTGGACTCTGCAGTTTTCCCATAGCTTGACTGAAGTCCATCTGTCCCTAACTGAATTTAGCTCATAAAAAGCATAGAAAACCTTTCTATATAGGACCTCACAGTTGGTGTGTCAGTGAAACCCACACATTAGAAAACACTTGCGTCTGAGCAGGATCGAGTTAGGGAACAGATATACGGAAGGATGGGAGAACATTTCTGCAGCCCTTAATGTGCCTCTAAAGCAGCTTCTGTTGTTCTGAAAAGAAAGAAGCTCCTATATTTGACCCAAAACTGATAAGCCTTGATGAAAAGCTTTAATAAGACAGGTAGGCAACAAGGCAAAGCCAACTAACAATGAAAACAAATCACAAAAACTATTTTTCTACGACTAACAGTGAGTCTCAGGTCTTGAGAAGCAAAATCTTCTGATCTAATAAAACAGATTTAACATTAAAGGCCTGACAATCCTTGAAGGATACTACAACCACATCAAATTTTAGCTCAGACTCAGGAAAATTAAATAAGGTATAACTGTTTTTGTGTTGGCTAATGTCCATTTCCTGTGGCGGCCATCTTGAGTTGGGATGGCTCCAAATGTTAGTCAGCTGTAGATGTCCATCGAATGATTACTGTCTGCAAGTTTCATTAAAATCACTCAAGTGGTTCATGGGATATTTTGCTAACAGACAAAAACGGCCGAGTCCAACAGGTAATGCTAAAACTTAACTTAAAGGTGACGGTGTCAGAAAAGATTCAAGAAGTCCAGCATGAACATAAAGTTCAACACTTCCTGCCGAAGAAGTGTCTCATACATAAGGTTTGCTCTGAAAGTGACCAACTTATAAGCTAAATATAGAAAATTAACCTCTGTCTGTCTTTACCTTTTTGAAGCAGAGATATTAGAGAGTATGGGATGGAAAATGTCAAGTCAGAGCATCTGGCTCCACTGACATTCTCTGGAGACAAATTGGGAGATTTTACACTTCAAAACTGCCCGTCCTGCTCCATTTAATGCCAAAGGAGACGTCTGCAGCGCCCGCTCAGCTGTACTGCACACCAGCAGGGGGCACACTTACTTTGTTACCAACTTGGTTCAATAATCCATGTGGGCATGTGAGAGATCAGTGCTGAGTTAAAGATGCAGAATATGTGTTTTTTTCTTTAGATGTGAAATCAAAGTTCAGGCAGACATTTATGGGACTCGTGACGCCAAGCTCAGACTTACAGTCTTCTGTAGTGGGGAGGGTAACTGGAGGGCTTCTGATGGAGGGTGGTGGGGTCTTGGATGTCGGTCTTGGTGAGGTCCTGGTTGTGCTGGTGGCCACAGGTGGAAACTCACCATTAGCTGAAATGAAATAAAATACATTATTTGAAAAAAGCAGCATGTTAAAGAACAAAATCCTGTCACTGTTATGCTGAAGTAGTAATTTAACTGCAGAATAGCTCTCGCTGGTGCAGAAAGTGTTGAATCATTATTTCATTTAAACTTCCACTGGTCCACAGGAGAGACCCCCCCAACCCCAAAACAATCCATCAAGCCTGAAGCCTCACAGCTCGAACTGGGATCATAGGCTTGTTGGGACCTTCCTTCTGCCTCAAATTAGGAATGACCTTCCAGGTGAAATTGGGTCAAAATAGGGGATTCTCTTGGTGTAGCAGGATTAGTACAAGCTAAACTTAGGAGGTGGAGAACGATCAGTCAGAAGAGATTTATTTAGTTTTTTTAATGTGGTGCACACTGCCTTCAGTTTTATAAAAGACATGCAGCCACTTCTGCAGAGGCTGCAGCAGCATTCAATGAATCGCTGTCAGGGTAACATAAACGGACGTACCTAACTAATGAACAGGAGACTTCAATGATAAAATCAATGTCAGACAGCAGCAACAAATGTACACAATGTTTGCACACAAAAATCTGAAATTCTAATGATCAATTCAGCGCACTTCAATGTGACCCAGCGAGCACCAACAGGGATTTCAGGATTGATTTCTTGTTAAAGGAAAAAACTGAAGAAATTGCCTGATATAAAGTGTAAAAATCTTTTCTTGTCTTTTCAACCAGAAAAAATGTGGTTAAAACATGTCACCACAAATAATAAGGATTAAAAAACCTGTCAAGTTCTTTTTATGTTTAAAATGGAGAACAATGACAAAAAGAAAGTTCTATGTTTGATTTGTTTTCTGTTTCTTACAGGAAATAGAAGAAATAAAGGGATAGTTCATTTATTTAGTTGTGTGGTTCTGAGGAAAGGTTATGAAGAATTAATATCTTCCCAGTTTAACGTATAAACAGAGTATAAGACTGGATAGATGAGCTGATGGTTAATCTGAGTGAAGTCAAGGCCAAAGTGGATTGATGCCGTCTTAAAACATCTCCAGTCAAATTTCACACCAACATTATTTTATAAACCTTTACATTGCCATCGGCTTCACATCATAGTTATTTATGTAAAATTCTTTAGTTATTTGCAAGCGCAAATAGCAGCAGCTGGCTGTAGCCCTTCCCGCAGGAATATTTAATTTCTTCTGGAACAACTGTAAAAAGGTTTGATACCTTTCCATAGAACCCCTCTTCAAAAGGTCTGAACTTTTGCTTTAAGATCTTTTTCAGTCCTACAAAACAAGGAGTTTCACTCATCACTGCTAGCAACAAGACTTAGTTGGTCTTATTGCATTTAATTTGCTCTGTGTCCAAGTAAAAAGGTTTCTGTAGAGCAGTTTTGTCCAGCATAAGGATTCTTTATTACCATCATCTGTTTAAAACAGCTCTCAGCGGCTTTGTTGGTCCAGCCTTAATGGTTGTTGTTAAAGGAAAAGTATTTTACCCACAACTACAATTTGCAGAAATGTCAGAAAAAGGTTTGACGTCAAAAATGCTGCCATCATAGAGGATATACGTATCCTGTATACAGCATATAAACTCTAAAGATGTCAGCTTTATAATAATTTTGGGATTGTTTCAGCTTCTTTAAGACTGTCCTAGTTTTTCAGTCTATGATTAACTTCAAACTGATGCGCTCAGTGTAGATACTTGAAGCACGCAAACAACAAACTATAAATGATGTTTTATATTCACATGACCTAAATATTAAGACTCATTCATATTCTGCACAAGGAGTAGCCCACAGAGAGGCTTATAACATATTTTCTGAGATTTATTTGCATCTCATACAACAAGAGAAAAGGTTTTTAGTCATCTTAAACAGCAGTATAACGTTTGTTTGCACGGCAGCTACATGATATTCCCCACAGGACTGCCCTGGCAAACAGAAGAAAAGCCTTATTTAGAGGATTATAGGAAGATTTTTTTCATTATTTTTCTTTATTTTTCTACGCCACAGAAACTTCTGGAGTAAATATTTGCAGCTTGAAATCACACCAGCTACCTCTTGATGAGCAACAAAACGTCGCAAGTGTTGCAGAAGCTCAGTATCAAGGAGAAATCTGACTAATTGCGACGAGCCGGTGAATTGTCCACAATGATTCATTTGCCTCCTCGGTGAGAACGAATCAGGCTTGCTTTCACCCTGCCATCATTATAGCAGCATCAGGGGACAAAAACAAGACTTTTCATCTTTATCTCTGTAATCATTTTAGCACAACAGCTCTCCTGCTCCTCCATCCTGGATCCCCCGTCACCTGAGGCTGAAGTCTCACCATTTGTGACAATCTGGCAGGAGGCTCCCTCAACAGCTGAAAGGTTTAGAAAGCTACTGTGTGGCAGTTTTCCACTTGGTTAAAGGCAACCTGCTCACTTTGAATTACAACAAATGACCTTAACGTGTGTATGAGCCGATTCTTCACTTGTTAATCTGAATTTATCATTAAAAAGGTGTTTTTGATAAAGAATTTCAGTTGAACATTAAATATGTAACTTTGCACCGAGTATGATTGCTTAGGCTGCTGAAAATGTCCTCTGGTCAAAAAAACAAAAAAAACAATTTTGTCTTCAAAGCTTTGAAAACCTCAGCACTGCTTTCCTAAAATCTGCCTGCAAGAAAATCAATATCTCATTCCAAAGTTCTGTAATCCACATATAAATATGATTGAGACTCGGCTGCTCGGGAGCTTTGATACAGATTGAGTTTATGATCAGACTTGATAGATCACATATGAGTGACTGCAATGACCGCTTAGACAGGAGGAGTCCTCCACGTAGCATTAACAAAGTCCTTTAGAGGCGTTATTCTAAACAACAAGTTCAGCAGCTTTTTTATTTCTTCAACAAAGCTGCTAATAAAGCAGAAGCATTGTTATTCTGAACATGGAAATGCGCTGCAGCAGAGCTGGCGTATTGGTATGCCCGAGCTCGTTCGGGTCCACCACAGAGCAGCGTGATCCACAGGGCAGGGCATCAGCAGGCGTGACTGTCACTGTTCATTAGTGTCGTGCTGTAAGCTACCTGAAGCCCACCAGAGGCCAGCCACAGGGGGGGCACCTTGTTACCACCCAGCCACGACTCCGAATAGCTCAGGTCTGCAATAAATCTGAGCTGAATCCACTCAGCAAACATTAGCATGTTGGTAAAGACACTCTGTTATGGAAAAATAGATAAGATAAATGTAGAAAAAGTATTTTAGATTCCTGGATTCTGTTAACTTGAACAAACGGCTTTAATTTAACTTTCAATCTGTATTTAAAGCTGTGATTAATGAACCTTTTGCAGATAAAAAAACACTACATTAATAATAAATATGGACATAAAATTGTCCCCATTCATTAAAAATAAATAAAAAGTTTTTTTTCCTTAACTTGGTAACACATGTTAAGGAATGAGGAGCCAGTGAAAAAAACCCTGAAATGCCCATAATCATATTAAAAAGGAAATGGGAGGCTTTAAACTCTAAAGGAGAAATAAAATAGCCAAACAGAAATCCGTTTTTCTTAGTAATTGATTTCTGACCTTTTTCCCTGTTCATAAAGTTTATGTAATGTTCACCACAGGCTCAGATGAAGGGTTTCGGTACATAACCAGCAGGGGAAATCATTTATATCAAATCCAGATTTTATTTAAAGATAAGACTGTTCCCATATATCACTATGGGTTCATTAATAGGACTTGGTTTTCAGTTCAAATGATACCAAAGAACTAATTAATCCCAAAATATTTTTTATAAATGACGCTCCAGGTATGATTTAAACACTTTAATTAGCCCCATATGTATAATGAGGGCTTAAAAAGTTTTCACTCACTTGTCCATAATTTGTCTTTGTGTTTCTTAACATCAAGAAATGAATAAAACTGGATATCATGACGGGTAATAAAAGATGGAACAATGAGGCCATTTTCTTTAATTTACTGTAAACCAAACAACATTTTGGATACACATAAAGAGAGAATTATGATGATGATTATAACACTGAAGCTGTTTTGTAGTTATGTACATTTAGATCTATCGTCATTGAAGGTAAAACCAGTTATGTGAAATCATTCATATTTAGGAGAGCAATAAAGTCGTAACTCTGTTTGCTGAATGGATTGTGATGTGACTTTTTTAGCTTTAATCAGTTGCACAACTGTCTGGATCTCTGAAAAATCTGTTTTATTCATTTTTCAAAATCCTTTCTAGTTATTATGAAAAACAAATGTTCTTTGGTCTGAATATCTAAATGTTTTAACTTGAAAAAATAAACTTAATCAGGATTATAAGAAAAGTTATCTGAGAGTGTAAACAAAACAAACATCTAGATGCAAATACACAGAAATAAATGCTAAAAGGTTCATGTCTTAATCATTTTAATACAAATCAAATAGTGTTTAAATATTGGCCTTTCAGTTTGGTTATTTAAAGAAACTTGTCTGAATTAGTTTTTGAATACAACTAAGCTTACATTTGTTGTATACCTAATACAGAAAATGAAAGAACTGATATGTGGTAGTAAATGATTTTTCATTGAGATTACATGGAAACTAATGTTTGAGAATCTGTGCGGAGGTCATAAACACAGCTCAAATTGTGTGAAATGAAACGATGACTCGTGTCAGAGAGAGAAGGATAAACCTCTTGTGTTGTTTAACCCAATAAATTAATTTAATGATGCTGGATGGAAATAAAATGCTAAAACTGACAGCCAGGTCCAACACCTGAAGGGCAACAGATGCATCACCAAGCCTGTCAGACTATATATAACACTACAGTCCAGAGAAGTGTATAGTAGAATCCATGGATGGCTGATCCTCTGCATAATGCGTCTCCAGTATGTTTTCACATCCAAACACATTACGGTGCTGCGTCACACAGCCCAGAGATCCATCATGCTCGTCAGTCACAGTAATCACTCTTGGAAATTACGTCTTTTAGAGCTTCAGCTCCTCGTATCGACCGTTCGGACATATAGGCAATAAAAAGTGACTGCGTCAAGTGTGTCGGTGGGTAACAGATACCAGCTATAAGATGAAGAACTTTCCATCTTCAAAGAGAGCGAAGCTGGAAGGGATGAACCTTCAGTGTTGCTCCAGAAGACATAAAACACAAAGTAGAACACAAATATTTCCTGGAAAACGTCATTTCTTTAAATAAAAAGTCCTTGGCTCAGTAAGCCCGTGTGATTCAGGATGACAGCGACTCTCCTCCAGCTCTACAGTAGATTAACCATCTTCTGATTGTATCTGCACTTATTAATTGCAAACATTTTCTAAAAGTGACATGAAATAGATTATACAGTATGCAGCACTTCAATGAAAATTGGAATCTAGATAATGTGCATCAATAGATTTGATAAAACAACGTATCTAAAATCAAAATGTCTTTGGCACAATACCACAACAAAAGCTTGTCACCTTAGAATAAAAACTTGACAGGACCTGTGTAATAATTAACCTACAAGCCTCAAATGACAGAATTAATAAAAAAGAATGAGACTATCAGAGGGTGTCACTTATGTCCTTGCTCCTTGGAGTCTAATGCACTGCTCCATTTTATCAGTTCTTTATGTTCGAGCTATTTTCAGGCCCAGAGATGCTCAGTCATTACTATTCTCATCACAGTTCAAACAGGTTCCCTCAGATGGGCAGAGACGTGGGGAGGCGCTGAACTCCTAACCTTTCATTCTCATTCTTACATGGCTGTCATCTCTCTCCTGTTTTTCTACCAATAAACCATCTCAGTTACAACACAAAAATATCTTGAGAGGTGACACGAGGCTTGACCTTTCTGAGCTCGCAGTAAAACACTGGAACATAAACCCTCATCAATCAGCCAAAAACTGTTCTGACATTTTAAAACACATCAAATGTTCTTAAAGAAAGCATTTAAAGGGATATAACCATGTGTCATTTTCATGACAAGCTGTCAATCTAAGAAAAGCTAAAGCTGTAGGAGATTTACCAAAGTTCAATTTTAACAGAACTAGAGACTTAAAAGACTTTGGAATATTTGATAACATTTGACTTTAAATTGCTCTGAGTGAGAATGCAAAATTTCTGGTTAGCAGAAATAAACAAAGTAAAGGTTGGAAAGGGTATTAAATCACAGTCATGAAAAAATATAGTTTTTACATTGAGATTTTATGAATTAGGTCATTAAAAGTCTCTTACAAAGTTCAAAACTTAGACAAATACAACTTCAGACAGGCAAATGCACAAATTATCATGTGTCAAGATTTATTTTACAAAACTTAGGCCAAAATGCCAATGCAGACCACTTCACAAGCTGACAGCGTGTAAAACTATATTAACCAGCAGTGACTTGAAGTAATAATCTTCTGTTTGACTATCAGCCTCCCACAAGGTTGTGGAGAAGTTTTGTGCCACTCCTGCAGCACTGTTTCAATTCACTGATGTTTGCAGACATTTGTTCCTGAACAGCTCTTATAGGGTCCCACAGCAGCACTTCTGTCAAGTTGAGGTCTGGACATTGATTGAAACACTGCAACACCTTTTCTGTTTTCAGCCATTCTGCTGTAGATTTGCTGCTGTGTTTGGGATCATTGTCCTGTTTCATGATCCAGTTTGGTCCAAGTTCTAGCTAATGGACAGTTGGCCTCATATTTGACTCTACAGAAGAATACACAGGAGTTTGTGGTCGACTCGATGACTGCAAGGTGATCAGGTGGCTGCAGAACAAAGCCAAATCATCAACCCTCCTCCAAAATTGTGTTTGGTTTTCAGCAAACATGCTGCTGTGCATTTTATTAGCAAAATGCACAGCAACACTTCCACTTTGGTCTTGTCTGTCCAAAGGACATTGTTCCAGAAGTTTTGTGTTTTGATCAGATGAAACTCCACAAACCTAATCTGTGCTGGGATGTTCTTTTCGAAGAAGAAGAAAAAAAGGTCTTTCTCCTGCAACCCTTTCAAATAAGACATAGTTGTTCAATCTTTTTTTAATTGTCCTGTCATGAACTTTATCTTTTAACCTGCTTTTTGAGGTCTATAGAGTCTGAGATGGTGCTCTGGGGTTTCTTGGTCATTTCTCTGAGCATTGCACAGTCTGAATTCAGGGTGAACACGGTGGGACATCTTTTTCTGGGAATGGACATTTAATGTTTTCTACTTGTGAATAACCTTTTTTCTGTAGAATGAATAGTTTGGAAATGACTTTTAGCTCTTCTCAGACAGATGGACAGCTACAGTTGCTTTTTAAGAGTCATTGCTGATGTCTTTCCATCTTGACATTGTGTTAAAACCCACCTAAATGCTATAGAGCAGCAAACTGACAAACTATTGCTTTCATAGAGGGGCTTCACACTTACTTCACCTTTTAATGCTTATGGAAGCAGTAAAGGTAGTTGTTTTGCATACACATTTTGATAGTTTGTTTAGTTTTCATCAAATAACTAATGACAAGTTAATATGTCACCTGTGTGAGTCATTTGCCTAATTTTAAGCCCTGGTAAACAATATAAGTACCAGATAAGCACTTAAATACGCAAAACTGCTGCTTAATGAACATGAAACACAAATATGTCAGTATTTTATTTGCTCTAGGTCACTTTAAATGTACTTAAACTTTTTAGAATCTACATAAAAAGCAATGCTTGTCATGCAAAAATTTTCAAACAACCCTGATAATCAAGCCTGGGTCTGAAAGACTGGAAAAAAAAAAAGAAATGCTCAAGATTTTTTAAAGTACTCACATGCCAAGAAACAGTCCATGCTGAAAGAGATGTTGTCAACGGAGATGGTTGAACCAGGGCCAGGTCCATCTTCTGCTCTGAACTGGAGCCAGAACCTGAAGAAGGGTGAAGCTGATTTAAACACAACTTGCTTGGATAGCTTCCCAATGAAAAAAGCATAAAGAAGATTTTATTTTGCCAGTTTTGTTTAACTGCCAGAGAATTGGCTTCGGAAGGTGTGAGTTGTGCTTTCTGACATCTCAGTCGCAAATTTTAACAACACCTTGAACTTCCAGCACTGAAAAGAGCAGCTTGACTTTTTTGAGAACAAAACACTGGTTTTTAGGCTCTGATTTAAATGTAGTTATGGTTACACAAACGCTGAAGAATAATTAAAAACCTTTAAAGCACTACTTTAATTCTGTCTGCTGATACAGTTAATATTTCACCTTTACTTCACTTTACTTTGATAACAGTCATATATCAAGATTTACACTCTACATTCAGTTTATCGTCTGCTGCTTCTTGATCTTTACCGACTCCTTCGAATGCATCTCTGATTCTAGTTAAGCTCCGCAAAAGGTCACCGAGGAAAGTCTGGCAGGTTCACCCAGTGCTTACAGAGATGACATTCTAATCAAAAGCACAAACACAGCTGACTACATAACCAGGAATCAAAAATTAATCACTCTCAGGGGAGCAGGATTATCCAAGCTTAAATGGTAAAGAAACCCTTAGACAAACGGAGAGGAAATGCCTTTTTCCAGGCTTCCTCTTTTTTTTAATTTGAATTTGTTTAAATTTCTTTCTTGAGGGAAAATCAGGGCCATAGCTAATTGGAAGGCAAGTAGAGAGTCTCGTGTATTAATTTCTATTCACTTCGTCACAGACAAGTGGAATAAGAAGAGAGAAGGGAGTATTTTGTACAGTTGTACACATCGACAGCCCATCTTAAAGGCCCCTGTGGGATTCATTAGTTTTGTCGTGTTGAGAGGGAATGATTTTTTAAAACTTAAAAATCAGCATTTATGTGAAGAAACTCCTCTGTTAAGAGCTGTGGCAAAATGAGAGTTGACTGACATTTCTGCTTGAATAATTATGCTTTCAAACAAGACACGGGTCAATATGAGATTCTGACAGTGTCATAAAAATAGCCAAAAATACCACAGTTTTATGTTACTAACACAAAAATTTGAAAATGTATTACATGGTTTAACTGTTTTCATTGAAAAAAAATACAATAACTTACAGCTGTTCCTTACAATATCACAGATCACTATAATAATGATTTTAAAAGGGCCTGTAATTTTAAAATAGTTAAAGTAATTAGTTATTTTAGTTTTGAAACACAAAAAAAGAGGGGGAAGTGTGTTTAAAACTAGTGTCAAATACTGATTTTAATTGTTGAGATTTAAAGATTGAGGCTGAAATGCTTATTTAATCACAAGTACTAAGATTAAATTTAAATTTAATGTAATCTAAATCATCAGAGAGCCAGCAAGTGCTTATAAAAGATAGTGATTAACATATGCACGTAAATGTTTAAGACCTAAATAAAAATATAGATTAAATAGCCGCTAAACTTAGTTGTAGCTTTTAAGTAAATGCGCTTATTCAGCTCTTTGTACAGTAACAATAGAACCCATTTAGCTGGGTGGTGAGGCTACAGCAGTGTGTTTATTAGACCGATGAACATCCTGTAACCTGAGTGTAGGGAAGCATTCTTCAGGTATATGAGCCATAGCTGTCTGATTTTTGCTAACAACTTCACTTTTTTTAACTGAGGTAAATGAGGAAAAACCTTTAAGGAAATTCTCCTCTTTCAGCCATGATACACAGCTGACTGACAGCTTGCAGCAACAGGAGGGGGAGGGGGAGCACGCCTGTGTTACAACCACTGAGGTAAAGTTGATGGTTACGGCAGGAGAAAACCCTGGACTGTCTGGCTTCTTCTTAAAAGGGATCAAAACTGCAGAAAAGAGTAATGAAAAAAGATTTGTGGTTTTGATTCTATGACATTTTAAACTGATAGTATATTTTGTAACTGGAAACCAGCCCACACCTGTTTCAAGCTATGTTTGGAAAAAAGTCAAATATTAATCAATGCTACAATTTATTATTTAGATATTTATTTGCAATAAACATTATTATACATTATTTACCAGTGCCGCTAGTGAAAACGACAATGATTTCTTATGCTTCTTATTTCATCAGTTTTCAAATAAGAAGCATTACTGAAATTGGTATCAAGCATTTTTTTCTATTGTTAGTTATTTGGGTTAATAATATATTATTATGACTATCAGTGTTGGTATTATTGCATCATAATTCACACAACAGCTATTTTGTAATATACAGCAACAACTCCTTTTTGTTTCAGCATAATTTTAATTTTATGTACGTACACCTAAACATTCAGTTAACAAGTTGACTACTAAAGAATATATAAAAATGACTTTTAGATAACTTGTCAATATTTGTAATTCATTATTTTAGTATTGACTTTAAAACTTTAGTGTGGCAATCCTATGTCAAACAGTCCAATTGCATGCTTTTTTGTAACCATGTCAGTTAAAGGTTTGGCGTACCAGTCAGCCAGCCCGTAAAGAGGAAGTGTGATGAGCCTCCAGCCTCTGTCAGATTTGGGCTCGCTGGCTAAATGCCACAGTCTGAGCTGCTCGTCAGGCCCTGTGCTGTTTTCCACTAACCACAAAGACAGCGAGTCCCTCTGTGAACCTCCAGAACACAGCCAGAACCGCACCTGTTGAATAAAGATGAGATTTCAAAGTTACAGTGTAAAGGTTCAGTATAGTAGTACATGACAGTGTTTGCAATTTTACATAACTGAGTATTTTAGGATTTAAGTAAATCAAGCAAATTTGTTACTAACCATAAGAGGGGTGCATATAAAACTGCAGATTAATCAGTTAGACATCTGTTTAGATATAAATAATTTTAGAATAGAAATAATTCATTCAGGATTATAATTTATCATCTTCAAACTATACTACACAGACATGCATCATAAAATCAGTATAATGGTGGATATGTTGGATTTAAACCAAAAATAACAATTTGTGACAAGATTTAAATAGCAAAAAGACCAAATTAAAAGCTTGTCTCCATGATCCTCAACAGCATTTTTAGAACAAAATAAATAATTCTTATTTCATCATTTAAGTGGAGCAGATGCTGGTTTAAGCCTGATGAATAAATTCAAGACGTCTGAATTCTGTGCTTGAGATGAATCTGGGTCTTATTAACTGTGAGACCACATGCTGACCATTTAAATGTTAATGTTAACTCTAGATATGACATGAAAGTAATTGTGATTTGTTGCCAACACTTCAAACTAACATTCAGCTGTTCATGGTTGTCTAAGAGTGGAAGGGTTAGCTCGAACAGCACAAATCCTCCACAAACAGAGGAACTTGGGGTGTATTATCTTGATTCATAGTTAATCTTTGGCTGCCTGCCATGACGCATTGAGGCAACAATGTGGTTCTGCCTCCACTGCTGCTCACAAATATCAGACACCTTCAATGTGCCCCTGAGAAGCAGAAACATAATTTTTGTTTTCATCTTTTTGTGTTTTTTTTCCCATCACATCTGCCTTGCGGACAGATTTAGTTTTATTATTTTTTAGCTTAAGCTAATTCCACTGCACATTCATCTTTTATATCTTTTCTTTTCTGACCTCCTGACACTCGCATAA
>JAOXNZ010000002.1:18331514-18344853 GCA_028566095.1 Kryptolebias brasiliensis | reverse complement strand
AGGAACGTTAAATGCCACAGCTGGACACCTCATGGGTCAAGGGTGATCACTGTTGATTTCAAGGTAACGGGGTCAAAGGTCAAGGTCACAGATTATACAGCACTCTGACTATACAACAGTGTAATGTAAGAATGTCAAACGAAGCAGCTGGACACCTCATGGGTCAAAAGTGATCACTGTTGATTTCAAAGTTCTTTAGGTGTACCTCTCTGAATTTTAAATGAATACCACTGGTTTAGATAATGTAACCACAAGAAATTGTAGAGCCACGGATTAAGTTTTGAATTTCCCTGCCAGATTCAATGCTTTATGTTAGAGAAAAAAACTTAAATCCACAGCTTAGGCTAAACAGTAAAAATTAGAGTGGAGTACATCAGTTTGTGACAAGCCCCTGACTGTAAACATGGTATGACATCTGCAGACTGTCTGCACCATCATAAATAACTTGCACAGGCTGCATGAGGTGTGATTACAGTACACAACCATCAGACAGGAAACAGAGGCAGCAAAAACGATGCCCTAGTTACCGTTAGTGGGTTGCACACACACAATGAAACCAATTGATATCACCTGTCTCTGCAGCTCAATTGTCACTAGCTACATTTGCATATCTATGCAAATCAGAGATGTGTTATCTCCAAGTTCTGAAAACTGACTGCACACTGTCACCTTAATCAACTGAAACTGATCAGAGCCAAGAGAACAAAAACAGAAGAGCAGGAAGCTAAAACACACACTGATGGGGATCTTGTTTGTCCCTCTCCGTCATAAGGAAAAAAATAAAAAAGGAGAAGTGATTGTTATCACGACTGACTGGCTGCGCTCTCTGTAGTTTGCCCTTGATCTGTAATATGCAGATTTGTTCTCTGTTCAGGCGAACTTGAAGTCGAAAGTCTGATAACAATCCCATGACATGGAGTTTCAGTGTAGAGCAAAAGCTGTTAGCTGAGCTGACAAGACAGGCAGTAAAGCCACATTAAATTTCAACGTAGCGTTTGAAATAAATGTACTGTTACACCTATAGAACTATTTTAAGAAGCTTAGAGTTGCATCGATGTGACAGGCTTACAATAGTGAGACAGGATAAAATATAAATAAAAACTGCTACATTTTATATGGAAATGAACACAAAACTGTGGGAAAACAAGCCTCACCAACTGTAGTCTTTAAGGAAACCACAAAAATGTCAAATTTTATGCTGTTTGACACATGGACCCAGTCTCATTTCATTGCGGTAACTTCAGATTGAGTGAAACCTTGGCCCTGGTTGAAATGTTTACAGTGTGCCATCATTAAAGGCTGGCAATGATGTAAATGCTTGATTACCTTCAAGAGAAATTGACAACTTCTGTGGCCTCTGCCTGTAACAGCAGTGTCCAACAGCCCATCTGTAAATGCTGAATGGTTGCAACATCTTCTTTTATACTGTTGGTGATTTCTGGATGCAGTACTTTGTGCAGGTCTGCTCTTGGTGTTCATTAAAGGCCTGTTTTTCTGGCAGTTTTGCTTCAGAATGCAGTAGTTTAATGGCTTATGAACTGATGGAATAAATGGGTTTTAATATAACCAATAAAAGAAGGCATTACATGAAAACAAGGTAAATACTGAAATGTTTATGAAAGTTCAGATAACTGAAACATGTATAGTACTGAACTGCATTCACATCCCGGAGAAAAAGTCAACATCCACTAGTTCTCATTCTATAAATCCCATCCTGATTGAGACCTGCTGGTCTTGAAGCCTTTTCACAAAGCAGTTTTACAACATGACCACAAAGACAAGCCCCTCTTTAAGTTGCCTCTAGTTATTCATAAATCATCAGTCAAGCTGGCCCCATCCTGCATCGATGTGAGCCTTAATAAATGAAGCAGACACTGCAGAACAAAGGTATGGGGTGCAACTCCTGTGACACTGATGAGAGCTATGCAAAAAGACATCTGCCATTCTAAACCTTGTCACCAGCTGGTCTCAGACTACATCATGCTGAGATGCCGGCTTACTCTTTGACATAATGTATGTATTTACTCTGTTACCACTTTGCTTGGCAGCTCAGAGACATAACAACAGGTTGACTTAAACTTCTCATACTACCTTGGTGAAGAAGGCTGATCAGGTCTGGCTTGAAACCAGTTTGTCAAAGGAGCTTGGAAGTGAACTTGCAAAACAAAGAAATTTGTCTAAGTGGGAAATCAAGTGGGGACTTTGAAAACTGTCAAAAAAAAAAAAACTCAGACTTGATCAGGTTCATTTAGTTAAAACTGTAAAAGTACAATGTTTGTGGAAGATTTACTTATTTTCTTTTCTGCTGTTTTTGTCTTGCTGAGTTGCTAATCTATATACAGTTTTACTGTTCAAACAGTCCCCAATCAAATGATCTGATTTGTCAAAAAAGAGTTTAAGTAGGACACCTGAAACAGACTGTGCCTATATCAGCACCAAATTATTTGTAGCCACTTGTGCTCAGTAAAAAAAAAAAAAAGAACAAAAAAATGGACAGAAAATTAGCATCCATTTCCTGTCTTTGCCTCATTGTCAGCACACTATTTTTTTTTTTTTTTTGGCAGAAGCATTAGGGCTTATTTAGCAACTGGCAAACTTAACTATGGATTAGAAAGAGTGGGGGGCATTTAATTTATTTATTTTTTATTGGAGAAAAACACATTAGTCTGAGGCCTCCCATGGCCCACCGCTGTGGCAGGACCTCCATGGCTGCAGAAAGCCACTTTAACATGTCGGTGAATAACCCACTTCACACTCTTAAAACCTTGCCTGAGTAAATGACTTTGATGATGAATTCTCTTTTGTGTCAGGGCTTATAAATGATCTTCCTGGACTCCTTTTGCAAACTAAAAGCTGTGGATGAAGTATAAAAATACAGATTTACAGACATGTGATATTACCAGAGGAAATTATACATTTTGATTCAAATTATTTAAGGCGGAGGCTTGCTTGTTTAACACCAAGTGTTTGGGTAAAGATGTGGTTTTCTTGTGAGTATTCATTCTTACTCAACACATGTATTATGCATTGGTTGTGCTCAGTAACTTCCTCCCTATGTAATGATACTGCAAGCATTTATCAAGACAAAAACAAGTTATTCAGAGAACACTGGAACCTCTGAGCAATGAATGTAAATTTCTCTTTGTTTTATGGTGGAGGTGCTGGAGGTATAAAAGTGGCGACGTGGTGAACTTTAAGAGCCCTGCGGCAGGTAAGTTTAGACAAACATGGCCGCTGCTCTCCTGGCCTACTTCAGCTCTTAAATCACGCGTGTCAGATTGTGAAAACAAGTAGGTCAGTGGGGGATGAATTGCCTTTGGGAGTAAGTGAGTTTTGTTATCCTTGTGTTCATGGGGTTGTGTTGGGCTTTGTGAGGAAAATGATGTATGAGAGCTGAGGAGCTGGAGAGGTGAGGGCACAGTCGCCGCTGATAAAAACAGATACACAAACAGGAATCAGTGTTGAGGGAGGCAGATGGTAAAATATTAGTGTCTCTGGGCACAAATGTTAACCAATACATCTGAAAATACAGTGATATAAAGCGGCAACTTTTTAGAGTTTTTTATCTAACAGAAAGAGAAGAGCTGGACAGAAGCTGAACAAATCAGACAAAATGATGAATTAACTATAACTTTCTCTAAGGCTTCTGTAGAGAGAAACAAACATTATAAATTAGACAAAAACAATCTTATGACAGTTTGTCACTGAGCATACAAACAAAATCCAATGAACAAAAAAAAAAATGCTCATCACAATATCTGTTTCTAAAAGCTTTCTGCTGCTTCGCTCATATAATTTTTGTATCATTGATTTTTTAAAAATAACGTTTTATTTTGAATGTCAAGACAACTCCAGGGCACTATTTAAAATGCCTTTATTTTTGTAATAATAATAATGTTAATAAATAAAAACGTGCAGGTTAAAATCCGTATTATATTTAATTGCAAGACACTCCTCTTTTCCTGACTCTCAGTAGATTCCCAAACTCCACTTTATAGAATGAGAAGTCTAGACCCTGACTTAACACCTGTACAAACTGATGTGTTGTGTTTTGATGCATGAAGAACAACAAATAAGTGAACTGTGATGGAGGCAGTTGTTTCCTTTTCAAACTCCACATCTGCTGAAATCAATTCAACATTAACATTTAACATATTTGCATAACCGTGTCACGCATATCAGATTTGTGAGATTCCGCCGATGCCCGTTTCTCATTTTGCAGGATACCATCAGGTCATGCAAAGCAGTTCGTATCACAATTTGAATAAAACTTGCTACGGTTTAATGGAGATTGCTTGTAGGTTTGAATACAGACATGTGGGTGTCCTTATTGCAGATGAGCTGCAAAAACACTTTTCGGAACAATGGAGAGGGTAGATTCAGTGAAATTAATGCAGCTTTTGTTTTACTACAGATGAGTAACCACGTCAGTCACATCCTCAAGCTCCTGTGTGACTGTTGAGGGATTTCAAGCTGAAAAACTGCCCGGCTGCAGAACTGGTTGTACTCTGTGTGTACAGAATGACAAACAGTGGAAACCACGCAGAAAATAAATAAGACAAGAAATAAAACATCTTCACAGAGTTGATTGAGTCTACCATTGAATTCTAGAGTCGTAAAAACTCATCAATCCTGGTGTACAATCTCCATTCTGAAACACGTACAGGTTACTGGGGAGAGAAATCTCCGAAGGCTGGAGGAAAAGGGGGCGCCTGAATCTCGCCAGCCCATTAAGGGCAAAATCTTGAGACGTTCATGGAGATTTACAGTGGCTGCAACGCTGAAGATAGATGCAGTTGCGTTTCCCACCGGACAGTCGACGGGACAAGACATATTCGCTCATGAATTCAATTAACTGCACACAGTCACGCTCGATTGGTGCGAGCTCTGCCCAATCACTATTACTATCTGTCATGCTCTCTGCTGGGGAGAGCAGCACACTCAAGGGCAGGCGGGTGGAAATAATACCTGTAACATTCCTGAGATGATTTCTTTTCTTTTCACAGCAGCTGTGTACTTTGATTTAGTTTTTCCTTTTTCTCATCTAGTTCTGATTTATTTATTTTCATATATATTTTTATTTTTTTTATTGGAATGGGTGTTTTCAGAGGGTATTTGTTTTCCTCAATTTTATCTGAGTTTTGGGCAATTTTGCTTGTTTTAAGAATGACATACAGGAGTTCCATATTTAATTTAAATGCATCTGAACAACATGGTTTGAATATTTATGGAATGCTTATATTATTTGTGCTTTTGGTGTTATGTTCTGACTTCATAAATACATTTTTATTTTACAGCAGGTTGAGTTTTAGGGAAAATAGGATTATAGTTGAAAGCAGCTGAAATGTTCCACTTTGCTGCTTATATCTGCTGTTCATGTGTTGATATCTTTGAATTAAACAAAACCTGACATGCAGAATGGGAATCCTACAGAACCACATGCTGGTTTTTTGTATAAAGAAATAGCTCCATCATGAACGCATCCATCACACAGATTGTGTTTGTAGCAAGACTGTATTTGTTTAAACAATTTTTACCAAAGGTTTGAACTCCACAGTGGAGGCATGGCCTTGATGTTTAGTTATTTAGATTATTATTACAACTCAGTGGACTAGTTTTGCCTAAGACTAAATTTGGATGTAGTCATTTTCTCCTTTTGTGACACAAATAAGAAAAATCGTTTTGTTAATGTCACTGATTACTTCAGCAGGTTTTGTGATCTGTCTGAACTGATGTAAATTCTGTCAATGCTGTTGAAACTGTATTAATTATAGATTGAAGTCAGCAAAGGTTAGACAGTAATTCTCTTGAGTGCACCCAACAGGGTCAATGAAATCTCTTTCTGTGACGGATTACAACACATGAACACTGAAAGCGTACTGTAGCTACACACTAATTAGAATGTACAGTGTGCCGTTTGACATTAAATGAATTGAAGTGACTCGGTGAACAGATTAAGAATTTCATGCCAATGTTCTTGGCAGAAACAGCGACTAAAATTTGATTTAAGGTTGCCGTATCCTAATGACTGGCTTTAATTCAATAATGCTTTACGTTTGTAATACCCAGAAATTTCCTCCTCCGTGTCAGATTAGGGTAGATTTAAACATCCGTTTCATTTGGCATATGCATGCTGGGAAAACTCCACTTGGTGCCCTGGGCCATTTAACATTTGCTCAATATCTTAAAATGAAACAGCCTGCGTAGATTTCTTTGGAAAGGTGCCTGAAACAGACACCCAGTTTGTGTTGAGGGGATGCTTCTTGAGGAAAAGCCTAAGGCAACAGATTAGAGGAAAAGTGTGATAAAGCTTAGTGCTGCCAGGAAAGGCTTTTTCTTGGCATGTTAATTGATGAGCTTCCCCCCAAACTTTTTCTTACTTTTTTCTCCATGAATTCTCCTAAAGTCCCAAACAAATACTTGATCTTTAACAAGCAACCTGAAAGTGTCAGAGGCAAAGGGAAAAAAAAAAATTCTAATATTTACCTCCAATTAATTGTGGCAGCAGGAAAAAAGGCCAACAGCCTCAAGGCTTAAAGACACTAAACTTTTTTGTACATTTAATCTTTATTAAAATAAATAAATAAATTGTTTTGCAATGAGCATCTCTAATAAAAAAGTTTTGCCTTTACTGTTGCTAGCCAAAGCTTCAAGCAGACAGGAAAACCTACAGTTCATTCAAAATAAAAAGGAAAAGTTATGTGGATGAGTGCATAAAGCAGACCATCAGGGGTCTGCTTTAGAGATCAAAATACTTTTTTTTTCTTTATAAAAAATTATTAAATACACGCCGACAAAACAAAAACAAGAACTCAGAAGTAATTTGGTCCACATCAAGCTCAGTAAAGGGTGTGGAAATGATTTGATTTGCCAGCAGCTTGCAGGTCTAGAACAGGCACTAGGGGGCATAAGTGGTGGCATCACATGAGACTAAGTAAATGGTGTTATCAGGCAGTTGCCATAGTACTCACCAATCAGTCAAAATAGTGAGTGGAGGTAACCAGACTCTTGCAGACGCATTAGAAGTTACTGGCACTTGATGGAGTTTGATAGAGGTCACATTTGCACGATGATGTCCTAAAATTGGTGGTAGTATTGTGCAACTGCCCATCAAGGGGAGTGTACTGATTTCACTGGGGCTTGATTTTGGACCAAACAGGTACGTGAGGGCACCCACATGTTTTGAAGATTACAGTCATTCAAGACAGACCACACCAAGGGAGGACTGTTGTATTGTGTGACAAGCATTTCAGAACTCTATAAAATCTGAGCTTGTCATTCAGACACAGGTATTAGACTGTTTCCAACACCCAGTGTCAACCAGCACCATGTCTTGATGAATGGCATCAGAGGACTACAGGTTCACTATCTCATGTGTATTCTCCCATTAACTGCAGAGCAAAACCAGGAGGCATGGATAGATGAAAGGTAGCATTGTACCACATTCAGTGCCTAATCTTTGTCCTTCAGTACCACAGATTACCACTGCATATATTTCAGCACTGAGAGGAGAAGATCAATCCTGGTAATGTTATGGAGAGACACATAGGCGTTACTCCTGTTGTCATAGCGTGGGGAAATATAAGGTATTACCTTCAGGTCACCTCTGGTTGTGATTCAAGGGACTCTGATGGCACAGCACTACTTAAGTGATATCCTGTGTTCACATATGTCACTTTTACTGAGACAGAACCCTGGTACAGTCTTTGAACACCACATCTCTGGACTGCTTGCATCAAGATGAGGTCTGCCCGCGGACAGCCAGGTCACCCGGTCTTTTCCCAATCTATTCTGTGGGATCAGCTGAAACATCACTTTACTAATCTGCTGGATCTTGAGAACCAGTTATTACAGCTGTGGGCTGGCTTACCACGGGAGGGATGAGAGACAGGATGCCACAGTAGTTTGACTTCATACCATCCAACTCACTGCTTGTATCCAGGACTGAGATGGGGAGCCACACCCTACTGTCAGAACTAGCAGTGTGACTTCTGCCAACTCCACTATCTGTTTGATCTGATATTATACTGATAACTCAGTCACATGACCTTTCAACAAGTTTTATTTAATTTCCTCTTCACCATCTGGATGCTTAACTTTCTTTTTTTAAAGCAGTGAGTGAATTGAGTTTACAGCAGACAATAAAAAAAATAGTATTTTTTTTGTTTAGGTGTTGTTAAAGTAAAGAATTCCTGCTTTACAGACAGTATGTTGTGTCAAAACAAAGACATTCTTGACCAATGTCAGCTTTTGAAAGGACAGCTCTTGGAAAGAGTAAATAAATAAATCTAACATTTAAAGTCATTTTAAAATCTTTTTTGATACATCCATTATTACTGGAGGATTCAGACAGCCCATTCTGAACAACACCTATCCAGACATGCACACTTACCCTTATAACCTGAAAAAAACATTTAGACCTAATTTAGTCTAAGGGTGCATTCACACCAGCCCTGTTTAGTCCGCTTTAATCGTACTCTAGTTCATTTGCCTAGAAAGTCTGGTTTGTTTGGGGAGGTGTGAATGCACAATCGAACTCTGATGCGAACCAAAAAAGCAAACTCTGGTCTGCCTAAAACCTAGGTCTTGGTTCGGTTGAAGTGAGCTTTGGCACGGTTCAAATGCATATGTGAATGCAAGCGGACGGAGACCGCTCTAAAAGCAGGAAGCGGACTATAGCACAGGGCCTTCTGGGTAAATACAACCAAAACAAACACACGTTTCTACCACTAGCAGGAGAAATGGCTCGTGGTCAGACATGGAGTGAAGAGGAGGTAAAGGCCCTCAAATATGGCCAGACAAAAATGTATCGCAGTTACTTGTACCAATCACAAAAACAAGGTTTTCAAGCTAATTAGTATGAAAATGGAGACATAAAATTTGATGCCACTCCATTTTTGTTTATTTTTCCAGAAGAAGAAAGTTGAGCTCAGTGTCTTCAGAGGTTTTTGTGTCGTTTCATTCAGTAGTTCTTGGTGCAGCGCCACCACAGGTGAGGGGGGGAACAGGTTGCTCAAAGGGTTTGGCTTGATTGACTCACTGCAGTGTGAATGTGAACCACACCAGCTGAAAATGTAACAAATGTTGCAATTTTGGTCCCCAATCGATCCGAGTCCACTGGACTATCAGGTGTGAATACAGCCTAAAACAACATATTTTTGTTAGAAACAGCCAAAAGTCAGTAAAGACTTTGTGTTTATCTACTTTATTGATTTAAGTTAGTTTCTATTTTAGGACATCAAGGGCTGCAAGGTTATATTAAAGCCCATTTCTAACTCCATGACTTTTTAATCCTTTGATGCTGTAATCAGTAACATAAGTTAAAGTTTCACCACACATCACACAGAAGTTTTGATGTCATAAAAACAAGCTGTCAGACATTTGTAAAGGACTGATCTGGTGTTGATGCTGATGTGAGATTATAAACCGCAGGATGTTGTTTTGTTTGTCCCACCTTCAAATCAGAGATGACTCAAATCGAGTTTTTGCGTACTTGCTTGACATTGTGAACTTTGCACACATGCACATGAGTGGATCGATGTGCACATGTGATGTGATGTGTGTTTACAAGACTGAAACAATGCAATCAGCTTTACTTTATTGCTCATCCTCATGGGCCACTGCGTCTGTATGTGACATCCTTTACCCTTTTCTACAACTGACATTACTTCACTCTAAGCACACACAAAACAGTGTTACCTAAAAGGTATACTTCATACACGCACATAATCTTACTACAAGAAAGAGCATCTTTTGTTTTTTTTTGATTCGTCAACTTCTCCAGCTTCGTCCAAACCCTCACTGCCTCAAAGATGCTGCGTATGATTGATGGGCCTCAGGGTGCACTTATTCTGCTGTGTATCTAATCACAACGTATGGAACTGCAGTGACGCTTCATTAAGAGCCTGCAGCGGCACAGGGCTGTGGTTAAGGAAATGATCCAGAAGAAGGAAGGTCACTGGTACAAATTCCTGTGAGGTTCACTGCTGCCATCCGCCTCAGCTGTGCATACAGTTTTCAAGGTAATTTTTAAGGACAGTCACAGAGCAGGTTATTCAGGGGACTAACATTTGTTAAAATCTGCCTGTGACAAAGTCTAACTTGCTATTGGCATGATCTGTTTATGAGCTTCTCAGGCCACTGAAAAGCATCTGTTTACATTCAGAATTAAATATACGAAGTTAAGGAAGCCTTTGGTGTTTGCTGTGCCCAAACACTTATTGGTTTTTGTACATTTTTAGAAAAAGAAAATCTAGAAGAAAAAAAGTAAGATTTTAACTGTCAGCTCCTGCAGTCATACAGCCACACAAGTCACTTTAGTAGCAGCCGACTGGATTGCTTGTTGGACCAGTGACTGATGAGTTAATTAAAGTGGAAGAAAACAGAGAAATAAAGGAGACAAGGCACCATTTATTCATCCTGTATTGACTATATCACCTTGCAGCACATTCACTGAAAGAGTCAACGCCTTTTTGATGAAGAAAATAATGAAAGATGGAAGTTGTCAAACAGACATTTTAGACTTGTAGAGCTACAGAAAGAATTCACCCCTTTGGGATTTGTATAAAGGTGAAAGATGAAACACAATGCATGAAATATTTGGACTTTTAACATTTGATTTATCACAAAGACTCATTTAAAGGATTAATCAAAATGCGCCACAGGAGCTTGGACATAAAAATGATCATTAAGCTCTTTTCTTCTCTCAGACTGAATCATACTTTTTCCAAATCTGCAGGACCCAGTTACACAACAACAGTACAAATACAGAACGTTTTGTGTCCACAGTGTCTTGTTTGTAGCTAAATTAAACTTTTAACTTGTAATTAATTAATAGATCCAAGCTTGGATGAATCTCTGTGCCATTTTGTCCGTACAGATTGTTCAATGACATTAACGGGATAATTCTGAATGCAGGTGATTGTATTTGAGTGTGAGACCCTTCATTTGGCTTCATGTAGGTCTAAAGGTAACCTGAGCCCAGGTTGGTGACAGGTGCTGCAGGGGAAAGTGGGGGAGGTTCAGAAAACATGGCGAGTTGGTACAGAGAGCATGCTGAGATGGATTAGGGCTTAGTTTGGGAGTGGGAGGTGTGTGGTGGGTGTTGTTCTGGGTGCCCAGGTGGTGCCGGAGGAGAGGACAACACGTCCACATAATTTTTCTCTCTGCGAGCTGCGTCTTATGTGCTGCCTGGCAGGAGAACATACTGAGCCTAGATCTGAGAACAATTAGATGCCATCCACCCATGGCTGGATTTCCATGTGCACAGAATCACAGGAAACACAGACGGGTGGAAACTGATTTATACAAGTTTCTGTACGTTGTTTTTAAATACACGATACTGATTCCCTTTATCTTTTATCTTTACTTTAAGTACATACTGTTTTGATTTATGTTTCAGGTTTTATTTAGGTTATTTCAAAAACTTAAGTTGCTCTCCAAACATAGAAACAAGAATGGGTCATAAGATTTAAAGTTCGAGATACAGTTTTAAGAATTAGGATAAGAAAAATGGAGAATTACATTTTCTGATTTTGTCTTATATCTTTGTTTATATATTATTATGTCTTCTGCTCCTTCCTGCATATCTGACAACCATTCCTTGCTGATTTGTTATCAGATGGTCAGAATCAAACTGCATAAAACAAAAAGTTCTTCTGTTTAAATAACTGCTCTGATTAGCAAAAGAAAATCTTCAAAACAAATCATTCCTGTTAAACGATGTTACTCAATAATTCAGAGCTAAATTTTTACCCATCATCAACACTATTTCTATGTATATTCTGTTCATCTTTATATTGTTGCAGAGTGCAAAGAGACATGATTTTACATGTTCATATTTTTTATTTCATTCATAAAAAGGCCTCTGGAAATAGCAAGTTTTAAATTAATAGGTGGTTTTAGGTAAGGTGAAGCCCACTGGATTGCTTTCTATTGTGCAAAAAAAGTCTGTTAACCAGGTGATCTGAACAAAGTGGACAGGAGATTAATTGTTCCCATGAAAAGGCTGCATAATGTTAGGCTAAATTGCAGATTTCTTTTCATATTTGGAGCAACAAATGAAGCTCAATCTTTGCAACATGCAAATTATTTCACAATTAAGTTTGCTTGAAAATAGCTTAAAAATGTAGAAAAAAAAGCTAAAATCTGCAAAAATATCAACAACTCTCCTTTCAAACAGAACTTCATTAACTTCACTTGCTTGTCAAGAATAATGAGAAATTAGGTTTCAGTTCTACCTGAAAAGTAGTCAGAATCTAAAAATATGATAATTGGTTGCAGCTTAGAAGGGAAAGGCTATATGAGGCAGCTTGCAGCTGTCTAAAATGTCACAAAAATGGCAGTTAAAGATAACTGTTAATGTCAAGACACAGTATAGCAGAACTGAACATCTGCTGGGTGTCATAGGGTGTTTCTACAGGAAGGTTGAAGGTGCATAGCTCCACTGTAAAATCTGCAGAAAAGAAAACCTGACCGGCTGTTCTGTGAAGTGAAGGACAGATTCTGTGGTTTCAGTTCAGCTGGCAGCACAGAAAATCGTGCATTAAAAAATAAAAAGTGGCTTATAAATATCACTAAATGAGCAAATATAATGTAGTCAGAGAAAGTGAAAAGGCTGATTCTGACTTTTACAATGTTAAAAAAAGATGCAAATAATTTAAGAACTGAAAGCTTAAAGCTTTTGGTGTTACTTTCACAGTGAAGGTAAACATCTCTGGTAGGTTTAGGTATGATTATTAGGCAGTCAGGATAAACAAACCTTTTTTGTATGACAACATAATTATTTTTCTATTTCATTGTTTATTTGCTGCTTGTTTTAGTCTTTTATTTTAAATGACTGCAAAACATGTAACTGTCTTTTAAATGCCTGTAAAATGAGCAGATGACTTTAAATTAAATGTTTTTAAGTCCCCACTCTACATGTGTCTGAAAGCAGATTCTGATCTCCTGTGAGGGTTTTCTTGGGTTTGAGTTAAACAAGTTTAATTTTGTTGTTAAATCCAGTAGGAGCCTTCATGGTTATCAGTTTGTGTTAACTTGGACAGAAAAACACACTTCCTAACTAGGGTCAGCTGAAATACATTGCAGATCCTGAAATGTTTGACAGAATTAAGCTGGTAAACCTAATGGATGAATTAATGAAAAAAACAAACTGTGGGATTTTCTTATCATTGTAGCCACAGTGGAAATGGCATTGGGAGCTTTTCTATATATATGTAAAAAAAAAAGGTTTATTTACAGAAGAGTCAGGATTTTGCTTGTACAGCCGAAAAGTCTGTTATCAAATAGTGCTTCAGAGTTTAAAATAGTCTTTAATCAGATAACTTTCATGAACAAA
>JAOXNZ010000002.1:18288204-18300468 GCA_028566095.1 Kryptolebias brasiliensis | reverse complement strand
TTATTTTTTAAGAAACAGAAACTTGTGCCTTAGCAGACAAGGTTTCCTTTAGATACGAAGAGAGAATAAGTATTAAAATACTACAAAAAAAAACAAAAAACAATAACAAATAAAACCTTTACAAAATCCATACAAAACTTACATTTTACCTTCGTAAATATGTTAGATTCACAGGTTTTATTCAAGTCTTTCTCTGAGTGCAGAAATATATGTAATACTGCAGTAAGTACAATGTCTAATAGTTACGTCAGGTTGAGTCAGCTCCTTTTAAAATAAATCAGGAAAACAGGTGGGTGAGCCTGATGTCAACATGTCATGGTTAAAAGCCAGGATAAAAAGGTTGGAATTACAGCTGCTTCTGTTAAACTGCTTTAAGAGTCAAATAACTGATGAAAAATGTAGTAAAACTGATCTACAGTGAAGAAAAACAAGATTTAGTTTCACCGAACAGAAATTGATAGTTAAAAAAATTGGAGTGACGTTGACTATTTCCTATATCTTTATGTACAAATCAACCAATTAATGTTCATTAACTTTCAAGGTCTATTTTTTTTGTTTTGCTGGTGCTCCCTGCTGTAAAGACACCCCTGTTTCAGGAAGTACACTGACAACAGGATGTCAAGTGTAAAAACTGTGCTGCCCACAGATAATTCAATGCAGATTATTTACAAAATGACAAAAGTCAGCCTTATTAATTGGTAACCCAAACAGTTTACCTCTTCCACAATGTTATAGCCATGCAACACTATGCTCCATAAAGCATGGTTTCAGCTTAATTACAACAATAAATAAATCTACATATTTTTTAGGCCGATGCTACACGACATTTACATTCAGTGTCTCATCTTGTTAAAAGATGCATGTCTAATGTCTTCCTTCATCATGATGTGGAGTTCCTCCTCCCTCTCAGCCTGACCTTGACAAAAAAAAAGTCCTGCTCACAGCGACACACAGCTGTTTGCATCAGTACACAAACCAGCGCCTGTCTGTAATCCTTAACTGACAGAATACAGCTGGAAGATGTTAATAAAGCTGCACATCAAAGGCCTGTTCCTGCTCTCGACTGAAAGCTCTGAGTCATGCTCAGACCTCTCAGAACAACCATGAAACAATTACTGCAAATCATTAAAGGTCACCAGTCACGGCACTGAAAAGTCACTGGTCGTTAGGTTAATGAATATATCTGTGATAATGGTCATGCTGGCCCATGGCTGAGCCACTGGAATAATAACAATATAAAGTCATGTCACTATAATATCTGGACACAACGCTTCTTTTATTTCACAATACTGATGTATTTTGTGTGTTGAGGTTGATAATTAGCTTAACTATAGATACTTTGTCATTTATAAACCTAAAGGTCTTGTATTTGAAAATGTGCTCCTAATAAAATACCACAGAAACTCTTTCCAGAGATCGGTCCTAATTAATGTTTGGCTACTTTTAAAAGCAACAGTCATATTACAGCATGTTAATAAACTTCCCTACTCTAGTACTTAGAGTATACTGATTTTATCCACACTGGAAAGATTTTCTTGAGTTTAGTTTCCCATTTAAGCTCTTAAAAAGACAACTGTCCTCTGTGGAAGCAGACAGAATTTGTCAGAAGTCCATGTATATGCATCGCTTAAATAAATAAAAACATACCATTTTAGTACTCTAGAATTATGGAAACTAAATTGAGAAGGGTTCGAGACTCTCGCAACGCCCCTGTGACCATTTTGTGATAAAATCTGTTGCATGAATTATTCAGATGCATATAAAATTCTGTGACACGAGAGCGAGGCCCTGCAACTTTCATGAGGGAACTGAGAACCCTTGCTTGTGAATGTTTGGAGACATTTTGAAAACTCCCTAGGGAATCCCGGTCACAATTTGTCACCAACAGTCGCAGCCCAGTGACATACTAGCTTAAGAAAAATAATAATAAAAAAGCTTACAAATAAATCTATAAATCATAACAAATCAAAGACATTTAGTAGGAATCATTTGTATGGTTTGTAAGCAAGTGCTTACTGAACATCACAATGCAGAAAGGTTTTCAGATACATAAAAGTGAATCAACACCAACCTCCATGATTCAGAGTTTTTAGCTGTTGGTTATTTTCAGCTATTTTACATAAGATGAAAGAGTGAGTGCAGTTCACACTGAGTCTGATACTAAAGAAAAGTCAAAGTTTTAGTGTATTTTATCTCTGTTTTATCAAACTTAAAAAACAAACAAACTAATGAACGCCATAAAACAGGAACCAATATGTTCTTGTCTGAGTTGTTTAGCATAATTAGAAATTGATTTGTTATTTCCATTGAATAAATTGCTTTTAAAGTCTTCAGGAGGTGGAAATCAACAATTTGACTTAAATTATTTTACACTGTCAGGGAAAAGATGCCAGTACTTCTGGCCGTGCCATTTTACTCTGCTGGCCAACAGGGGGAACATTTTTTTTTGCAGTTGTCAGACATCGTTACTAAGAAAGTTGACCAATGCCCAGCTTACAGACAAATCCACGAGTGTGAAGGATAACAATATAACCATTTATGAAACAAATAATTCTTCTTTGTGTGACCAGCAGATGTTTGAAACACGTTTAAATCCAAATCAGTGGTAAAAATGTTGAGTTATCCCAAATTTAGTGTAAATGCAACAGGAAGTACTTGTATGCAACTGTAATACTGAGACCGGAAAAGCTTCTAAATCAAATGCTGTGCAGGTATTTTTCTGTTTTTAAAAACGATTAATGACGAAAAGTGCTTGTAGCAGCTCGACCTTTAGAGTCAGACTGATGCCTGAAACAGTTTCACCTGTGATGTTCGCTGGCATGCTTCACCGCCTGAATACTGAGCGAGCTTCTAAAGAGCATTTGATGAGTTACAAAGTCATCCGCCGAGGGAGGTACCCAGATGCCAAATATTGCTCAGAGGACAGGTGCATCTGCTTCGCTGCAGCACTGTTCAAGTAAACAAAGCAATGACAAAGGGAGTGGGTGGAGGCAGGAAAGGAACACAGTGGGTTGAAAGGGAGGATGGAAGGATGCAGGGCTTTGTTCGACATCCTGAGGCTTTGCAGAATGAAAGTATCACCAGGGAAAGAAAAATGTTGATTGAAGCTCTGGTGTTACTGAGGTTTTAGCAGTCCCTGACTGTTTTACTTCATGTGACCAACCTTGACATATGAGCAAAGGTTCAAGTGCAAAATGAGCAGCTCTGAAGGGGGTCATTGTAAGAAGACGGAGTACTCTGATGGGCTGCAAAATAAAAGACTTGGTTTGAAAGATTACTGTTGAATCTCCACACTATCCAGACCACACAAATGAACAGTTAAGGGGATACTGGTGCAGTAATAAATGAGGACAAGCAGACAAGGAATCCCCGCACTGAGGTCTGCAGCTGAACATATGGGCTGACCAGAACCTTTTGGCTCCTAATGATGCGAACAGTGGAAGGTATACGTATACAAATTGTACACAACAAGGTTTTCTTCTCCTGAAAACATCTCAGTCAGTGGAATTACATGACCAGGTAATCTCATTGAAGCAGCTACAAAGACAACGCTGACAAAAACCAGCATTTACTGCAGGAGTCATTATGTGTCGGAAACTGCAGAGAGGTCCATTTATCTTGTTCTGGGCAGCACCTTACACTGACATTTAGACTCCTGCTGCTTTAAATCAACGTAATCTTGTTTCAAATCCTGGGATTGCAAACAAAGGTGGGTGTCCCACTATGCTGCCTCCCATCCACCAGAAGGAATGGAGGAAAGAGATGCCTACAGTGGAGTTACACTGTGCACTGGCATTGATTCCCATCACCCAAAGTTAACAAAAGCAAAATATACATTTGCTTTTGTTCGTGGCCTGGATTGATCCTGCTAGCCTGAGGTGCACTGTGTGTTGAGACCGTTTTTATTTTTAAAGGTAGCATGCATCCAAAAGCTAAAGGTAAGAACCAGTGGGACTCGAGTTAAGAAGGTGAATTTATGGGGAAAACCTAGGTTTCAAGTTGGCTTTTCTCAATGCAACAAAGCCTTGAGTCTAGCTTACCTGTTGATCCTTTCAAGAAAACAACTCAGAATAAATTTTTTATTGAAACACTTATAGATGCTGCTGTTAAATCCACCAAAATAATACAGAACCAAAGCAAGAAAGCAAACAAAAAACAAAATGCTGTCATTTGAAGATCCTTGTTATTGTGTCTCATCTGATTTAACAACAAGGAAAACCAGCTGTTTCCAAAAAAAGAAGTTATCAACCATCACAAGCTGAAACCCAAATGCAAAGAAAATCTAGCTCTGCTTTGACTGTAGATGAGACTTAACGAGGTAAAAATGTTGTTTTCCGTCACACCTCTCCATGTCGTTGGAACAGATTTGTGTAATAAACTTTGCTGTCCTTTTATTTTCTCTAAAATTGTCTCCTGGGACTGATAGAAAGCTGCAATCTGAGGCTCAGAACGTGGTGGGAGATGAAAGTATTGTACTTCTCTCCTTATCAGTTATTTCCAGATTTTTCTTTGATTAAAAAACAAAAACATCTACTTACGTCATCAGAAAAGAGGAAAATATAAATTTACGACAATGAATGAGATTAGCAGAATGTTTCTGCTAATGTGCATTAAAGAAAAATAGCCAGCATGGCTTTAAAATGCTCAATGCAGCAGAGATAGAAATATGTTTGGATGATGTCAGCAGTTCATCTGTGATTCAAATAATACAATCAATACACATTAGAAAAACAAAGCTGACATCTTTCATTGTTTTGCAGCACAGCAGCAGTCAACTCTCATGGGGTATTGAAGAATTCTTCTGTGTTTTCTATTACAAACTGCAGTAATGAAAAGGAAGCACAATTTGTAGTAAAATTATCTTAAATGACTGGCAAAGCTAAAATCTTTCAGTAAATTTTCAAAAATAGTTTAGCAAATTTAAAGTTTAAATTATTTTTTTCTGCTGGGAGTTTTATTATTGCCTGCCACTGAAGGAAAAAGGGTGATAATGATTTTGCCCATGTTTGTGTTTTTTATGTCTTTACTGTTAGCAAAATATCTCATTAACCCCAAACAGATTTTGATTAAACTTTCAGAAAGTAATCACTGGGTTGTCAGTGACAACTGATGAAGCTTTGGACTCAACCCAATTCAAGATGGCTGCTGCTCCCGATAGACTTTAGAAAACACTAAAATAGCTTTAACTCATTCAATCTTACAGACTAACTGGTGTGGAAGTGCAGAGCATAGTCTCCAACATACATGGAGCATAATAAATTCTGCAGCATCTTTGATTAAAGTCTTGGCATTACCTGCTGGAGTCAACACTGCTTGTTAACAAAATACTGCATCTCATGAATCACAGGACAGATTTAAATGAAACTAAGTAATTACTGGATGCACACCTACAACTGATCATCTTTTGGAACCCATTTCAAGATAACATCACAGTTAATTGAGCTTAGCCTACACAAAAATGGCTATACCTCAGTGAATGACAGATTTTAAGCTAAAATTTGGTGTGGTACTAACAGATGCATTCACAACATATATGCCAAGCTCCAACAGATTGTGTGAGATCACATAGCCTTTTTTTGGGCTATAATGACTACAAGTCTGTCATTTCTCAACACACTATGATCTTACTCTCAAACTAGTGCTACCTACAACTCTGGGATGAAACACAGTGGGCATTACGCATTCTTCAGGGAATACTAGGCCTTTAATTCAAATATAAAGAAATGCTGCCATATCTGCTGTCCACTCAATAATGATCAAGGTGATACATTTTGTAAAAATCAGCAGAAACACCAGGCCACGTTATAAATCCACAAGCAAAAATGAGAGTTGCGCAGCATGTCACCAAGTTGCATCACTTCATTCTCCTTTTCCTTCCATATGGTTCCTCATCATGCCAGTGTTACATTATCAGAAAATGTGCCACAGTGCACATTTCTTCAGAATGGTTTCTGCTGCATTCAGCCTCACCGTGTTGAACATACTCATGTCAAAGTCAAGGAACCAAAATGCTCTCTGAGGCCAGTACTCACCAAGCAGCCCTGATTAGCAGCTGGATATTTTTTTTATACACTATTAATTAAAGAGGACCTATTATGGATCAGCACCTTGGTTTAATTTGCAGATTTCAAGTACTTATTGAAATAGCAGCTGTTTGAAAATGTAAAGACTTTCGAGAGAGTATTTACAGTGTCATTGCTTTTACTTTGGAAAATGAAATTGTTTATTTCTCATCAGTGTCCATGTGTCTGAGCAGACCAACAGAAATGATAATGCAATCACCAGCTAATACAACATTTGCCTGCAGATTAAGCATCAAGGCAAATAATGTGTGTGGGTTCAGTGTTTTAATTCTTGTATTTTAGAAAAAATAAACACTTCTTCATGGAAAGAAAACCTGGGATCTTTTTTGTACATCCATAAAAGATCGTGGAAGTAAAGAAACAGCGTATCAGTTTTAAAACCACACAGACAAAAATCTGCAGAACTATTGATTCTAATTTTCAAATGTCTACAGAGTTCTGCATTATAAATACCTTCAACAGCCTAAAGGCAAGTTGAAACTGACACCCTCATAATTACACTTTTACGAAGAAAAGACTCACAGAACGTGTTATAATGCAGTTGAACTACCAATGATTTATATTATTTATCATGTCCTCTGCCTTTAGGGAAATTTTTATTGTGCAATAATCGCTGGCAGTTATTGAATTGTTTTGTTTTATTGCCAATTATGGTGGTAAAATAAAAGTAATTTACCATGAAAATGTAGAATATTGTCATTTTTATCTGATTAACTATTCATGAGGGGTTTTTTTTTAGGCATGGCAGAAAATAAGGATACAATTTTCTCTGTTTATACAAATTAGAGCACAACTCTAATAGTTAGACTAGGCATTAGGAGCAAACACAGAGTACTGATATTTTAGGATTTCAGAGCAAGAGCACTTTAAAGTCTCAAAGACCTTGTGAGAAAAAGTTGAACTTTGCTTTGATTTAATAAACACCAGAACCTCATAAACTTTTTTTTTTTTTTTTTTTTTAAATCACAAGTGTCCTTTCATATTTTGTGCCTGTAAAAAATTCAAACAGGATCCTTGACTTTTTTATCCAGCCAAGTTTCTCTCATCTCTGTTTGTACACCATCTACATGGCTCGAAAGGCAAAGACCCTTAAAGTGATGGTTCAGACCTTTTGAGGTGGGGTTCTGTGTAAAGGTTATGTATAAATAATATTTATTTGTTGTAGATAGCACTATGAACAACCTCAGTTTGATGGAAATGTTTAAGACTGACGTACTAATGCCTAGTCTGAACAGGGTTGAGGCCAAAGTGGATTGCTGCAGTCTTACTATAACTCCAAACTCAGTTTTTAGATTGTTTTATATGAACAGGATTTTATAACCCTTGTAGTGGTTTTGTACCTTTGAGTGGTCAGAAAGACTAGAAAAACAGTATATTAATGCAGTCCATTTACCATTTTACCATTTGTTTGAACAAACCATTATGAAATCTTTAAGAAGAGAGTTGTTTTTAGATGTCAGCAATCCACTTTGGTCTACAGAAGTTTACCATATTTTAAAGAATTGTGTTAACATGCAAAGATTATCTAATTATCCCTGCAAAAGTAAAGCTTTGATGAAAAGAGAAGCACTTGATGCTTACGATATTCCCCAGCCATGAATTGAAAGAAAAACACCATGCGTAAGATGAGCTACATGATCTGAAATGTTTCAAAGCTAACCATGAAAAAGAATAATAAAAAATAAGACATGTTCCCTATAAACCCTTATCCCTACTGTTGGATGTCATCTTATGATTTTTATCAATAATTAATGATTCTGGTACAACGTGGATGTTGCAATTCTATCATGTGTTTTTTATGTTAAAGAATATATTTTACACACTCAGATGTCTCATCAGCAGGTTGTAAATAGAGCTATAGAGTTCATGTTCAAAGAAAAAACAGGTTCTTTGCTTTGATCCATTTGCACAAATCTAATCTGGCTCAGAAATGAACAATATCCTCATACAAGCATGGCTGGCGTCTATCTGACTTGCATCTACTGAAATAACTTCAGATGCTGGGATTTCAGATTAAATCACTCTTTGATCCCTTTACTTTGTTCCAAGTCAGTCAGAGGCAAACTGAACAAGTGTGCACAAATTTACAGAAGTTTCATGAAGGATGAAGTTCTCGGGGAAACAAAAATCAGTACAGCTGAAGAGATTAGTTCTTTGCAGAAAAAAAACTAAAGCTGATGCTTTTGTTTTTCAATTTGTTTAAAATTATGATCAATGAAACAGTGAATTAGAGACTAATAGAAAAGTCAGGCGGTTAAAGTAAACAGATGGACTATTTTAGAGTAATGAGAAAACATTCTGTTGCCTTAAACAGGTTTGTGATTAAAGTATATATATTTTCAACTTATTTATTCAAAATGTGACTGAATAGAAATCTTTGTAGAAGTCAACAGATTACAGTGTGAAGTCAGGCGCTTCATGTCACATAACGCGTCTGGTGTCGCGTGACCTTCCTGATTTGTTTTTGGCTTTAATGTTTTATTTATCTGGAAAAAATAGTGTTTCTAGTCTATTGATTTAGTTTAAAAGCTACTATTTTTTAAACACCTGAGAGCTTGAATAAACAAGTTTTGTTAGAGTTTGATAAATAAATTTGTTATAATTTATCAAACTGTCAGTGTTTGTGAGCTCCTGTTCTGAATGAAGGCTGTGACAAAGTTTTGTTCCAGTCCTTTGCTGCTTAACGTTATCTTTTCTGTTCATCTAAAGGTACTCGATTCTTTTTGGCTTCCTTTTATGACTCATAATTAAGTTTTAGTTTGTTTTTAACCCTGATCTCACCATTGTTGCTTGACATTTTTACTTTTCACTCAAGCATTTGACTTATTGTAACATTGTTTTTATGTTCAGATTTTTATTTTTTATTTTATTTGTTTTCTTTTTAATGCAGCACTTTTTGTTTAGTGAGTTTTTTTTTGCACCTCATCTGTTTTTCTGCATCCTGCAGAATTTTGGCAAATTTCACGCCCACACTTCAGGACGCCCACCGACAGATGTGTTTCAGCACTAAACTAGCAACCGCTACAATCACACCAAAGTTCTCAACACAGTTCTACCATAATTTAATACTGACACAATTTAAAAAAGGTAAAAAAGTACAATTGGTCATATGATTATCAAACTTCCTTCATGCAATGTTTTTATACAATTATTTTAGGGCAAAGTCAATCAATTTGTGAATTAATGACTTTGCAGGTGGCAGAAATGAGCAGGCTGCTCAAATTCCAGAGGCCATATTTTGCAGAAGCAGTTAGGCGCTTGGAGATAATTAAGATGTGTGTCAGGGCAGCACAAGTGGCAGCTATTTGTGGGGAAATAACCCTCAGGAAGAGGGGGCCGTAACAGCCATCTGTTTCCCCTCCAAATATGAGTTGGTTTGAGAATATCAATAGAAACACGTCTATACCATGAGCAGAAACAGCTGCACAATAATTTGTCATGGAAGGTAAAGGAGGGATAAAAAAAGTGCACTTGTTTACAAAGTTAGAAAGTTTATATACTAGGGGTGAAATGAGAGCTTAAGCCACAAGATCTCTCAATAACTAAACAATATTTTTTGTTGAGGTGAAGATTCTCTTGAAGCTTTATCCAGTTGCAATCAGCATGACTGTACTGAAAAAAAAAGTACTGAAGATATCTTCACCACTATGTCACAGCAGTTCAGACATATGTCGAGCTCAAGGACCACATTATGATTTCATCCAGCCCACAAGACTATAGTTTATATGCATTATAACCAGACTGTGGGTACACAAACACCCCAAACTCGATATCCCAGAATGCACTGGAAGACCCAGCACTGTCACATCCCTCAAGTCTGATCATGGGAAAATCTTCCTGTTGATATGAAATGACTCATGGGTACAGTCTGAAGAAGCAGGTGCATGAAAACTAGAATGAAGGTAAAGATCTGAAAGTGAAAGATTAAAATGGATTAAAAAATAAATAAAACCAAGACTAACTGAAGAATGCTCTCTTTTTTGATTGTTTTCCAGTCCACATCTCAAAGCTTCATAACCAAAACCACTGAGAATTCACCACAAGGTTCTAACACCTGGTGAGTCTCATTTAAAGTCTGTAAGACCCACATAACAAAATGAACTTCTATCAAGCTGTTGGGAAGAAGAAAGTCTGATTAAATTATGTTTTTTACCAAAACAGACCTCTTCATCTATCGAACACGGTGATCCTTGTTATGCTGGACTGTGTGAGTGATCAGATGTTTTTCTACCTGCTGATGACCCGACTGAAGGCAGAGAAATCAAACAATGACAACAGAGCTGCATGTGGCTCAGCTGAAGGCTAATTGGATAAACTAAATATTAAATGTTGTGAACAAAAAAAACAAAAACTCGACATAACTGAAATGCTTTTCCTTAAAAGAAAAACCAGTGATGGTATATTTAACACCCATCAATGTCAAATTAACCAAAGTGATCTTAAAGCAGCACGGCGGAGCAGTGTTTGGTGCTGTCGCCTCACAGCTAGAAAGTTGCAAGTTTGCCTCCTGAGACCTTTCTGTGTGGAGTCTGTTCTCCTCGTGCATAAGTGAGTTTTCTCCGGGTACTCCGGTTTCCACCCACTGACCCAAAACATGCACATTAGGTTAACTGGTCACTAAACTGTCCCTAGGTGTGAGTGAGAGCGTGAATGGTTCTATGTCTCATTTGTCTCTATATGGCCCTGTGATGGACCTGCGACCTGTCCAGGGTGTCCCCTGCCTCCCTCGTGACCTTCCACAGAAAAGCGGGTGAAGATGATAAATGGATGGATGTTCTTAAAGACACAGAAGAAACTAAAACGTTTCAGTCTTTTGACCACATGACTGAACCATGGCAAATATTTGACAGAACTGATCAAATTTAATTAAAAAACTTCTGAACACAAACCACATGACTGTCAGTGGAATAATAAACAGCTCAAATTTAGTATCTGCTGTAGTTATATTGTCCTCATGTTGTCTTAGCCTTAATGACTCATTCAATAAGTTAAAAATATATTTTGTTGGAAATGGGCTTTTTATTGGCCAGCTTTTGATTCAGAAACATTCAGTAAAGTTCAATTTCAAAGAAAAAGTAGAGACTGTAGAAACTCCAGATAGGAGTCAACACAGAAATAGTCAGATTTATTTCTTTGAAACTTGTCTGAAAACAGCTGCAGACTGTTTGATGATAAAGTCAAACAGCTTTTGAAATCTTTGGGTTTCTAAAATGAATCAACCTTAGGTCACAGTGCCCCTACTGTGAGGTCATACTTTCACAAATTTATAACAAGTCCCTGAAATTCATTCCAACTGTCTTAGGCTAAAACATTTGTTGCTGCTTAACTAAAACAAAAATGAAACAGTCCTTCATAGATTCACATCTGTTTAGTATCCAAACACAAGAAACAAACTCAACTGTCTAGAAAGCATGTTTGTCTTTATGTTTGACATTTTACATTTGAAGGGATGCCCACTTTCATCTGGGGTGTATGATGACACCAAAGCGTTCAAAAAGATTTGAAACATTGCTGCAACACTTGTACTGAAGGTTATATTTCCAGTGAGTGCCACTTACATGTAACTTACATGTGACACCTGCTTCCTGGTTCCAGATGATACACTTCAAACTGTCCAATGTTTCTGAAGCAAAATAATTTTAAAATATTAGCAATTTGGAGTTAAAAGGATAGTAAAAAGTTTTGTATTCATGCAGTAAATGCTTAAGGTTTTTCATGTGTGAAGGCTGTAGAGAATGAGGCAGTTTGTCTACATTTATTATCTATTCTGCTTGTCAATGATTGAAAAATTTTACCTTCTGAATGAAAGATGCAATGATTTGAGCTGATATCTCAGTAATTACATGTCAGCTGTTATGATCCATTAGTTTGTACTGAGACTGAAACAATAAAACTAACAATTTCAGTGAATAGATGACCGTCATAAACCAGAAAATTTGCATTTTAGAAAATTGCTGTCAGTTACATAAGCTGTTGACTACTCTTCTTTGGTGTGCCCCTCTTCCTTCTGTTGGATATTATTTTGAAAATTTGGTTTACTATCGGGTGGCACAGCGGAATAGTGGTTAGAGCTGTCGCCTCCCAGCAAGAAGGTTGCAGGATCCAATCCCGGCCTGGGGCCTTTCTGGGTGGAGTTTACATGTTCTCCCTGTGCACACGTGGGTTTACTCCGGGTACTCCG
>JAOXNZ010000002.1:18272400-18285019 GCA_028566095.1 Kryptolebias brasiliensis | reverse complement strand
AAACAAAAAAAAAAAAAAAAAAAAAAAAAAAACTTCGAACCTGTGTCTGTTGAGCCAAACTTTTATTGTAAAATCTGAATGTACTCCTTTTCATTTTTTTTTACATTAATAATGTAGATGTTCATAATTCTTAGCACACCTTTTTGTTTTTAGCATCTTCTGTTTTTGTCTGTTTACTTGCACCCGTCTTATCTGCATATAATTTATTTTCTAATCTGTCATAATTTCATACAGAAGATGAGAATGGCCATTCTTAGTTCAGATGCAGTTTTTGAGATAAGGTAACCAACCTAGTTTTATGTTGTTAAACTGAGAAAGCAAAACTTGTTTTCAGAAGACATTGTGCTTATTTAAAAAAATAAAAAAATAAATTTAACACAAGTTGTTTTTTTTAGAGGCTTATAGTTCAAAAATGAGTGGTTCCTGTGAAACACTCAGCTTCATCGTTCAATGTCACGACTTGGAGATGAATTATACAGTAACATGAAACAAAGATGGATTTATGTGAAGTTTTCAGCTTGAATCAGTTTCCAGCATGACTGTTCTGAGTTCTGATACAAGTCCTCTTTAGTTTGTGATTTTAAAATCAATTTCAGCCATCAGAAGAAAGCAGTTTTTTAAGATCAAAATAAACTATCTCAATACAACAAGCTTTGTTATTAAAATGCCATAATTAAAAAGTTAAAGACAAAACAAGCTTTGTTATCACAAGATGAGATAAATAACCTGACTTGAAGATAATCTCACAAAAATATTGTTCCAAGCATGTCCTATCTTGGCTTTAATAATTTTGTTTTCTTATGCAACAAAAACTAATCAAAAACTAATCAGAGAAAGAGATTCAGTTATAGCTACAAATATGCAAGAGTTTATATCTAATTTGGATCCTAACTCAGGGGTTTTAGCTCTTACCAGTCAGGGCTCTCTGTTGAAAAATAGATTATTGTATCTCTAGTAGAGCAGCTGAGTCAAGATCACTTTAGAAAATGGTAGCAAAGAAGGTCCTCAGAGAAAGGTTTGAGTTCTGGTTTGGAAAACCGACAACTCTGGAGCACAACCATAACATCCCACAATTCATAAGTCACACTGTGGCTCGTTTCATGTTCAGCACTGGTGGTCAAAAAGACAGAAAAAACCTGAAGTTCTGAGGTGCCTCTTCTTTTAATGATCTCTCTCGATTACAGCCCTCTTACTGGCAGCGCTCCCAGAGAGCTGAGATTCCCATCAGCTGCAGCCCCGCGGCGACTGCAGTCCAGGAGGTGCAGGTCAGCTCTGCCGAGCTTTAAGCGGAGGAGGAGTGGAACGGATCCCTGCCAGGGATGAATGCAGCACTTTGCCAAAATGGAGCCTCGAGGTGACCCATTTCTCCTACTCTAGTTTAGCTCTACTCACTGAGGAACCCAATAACAAAAACTCCCTGTGTTGGGCTGGATCTTTTTTTTTTTTTCAAAAATAATATTTTTTCTGAAATCAGATTACTAAAAATATAGAGCCTGGAAAATTGTTAGAACAAATTAGAAGGAAATGTGGGTTGTAACTAAAATATGATAACTCAGTATTTTTATTACTCAGTGCCAAGAAAGGTGGATGATTTTGCCTGCATACATGTGTTCATTTGTCTGTTAGCAAAATATTTAATGAACAACTTAATTGATTTTAATGAAACCTTTAGAAAGTACTCATTGGATGTACATGTCCAAATGATTAATCTTTAAATTAAACCCAGTTCCAGCCACCACAGCTGCTCAACCTTAGCAAACATAAAAATGGCTAAAACGCAGTCATTTTTACATTATATTATATATTGAACTAAATTTTGGTGTGGTAGTAGCTGAGAGTCATCCACAACACACACTAAGAAACTGCACAAGATCACTGTTTAAAATTTTGGCATGTAAGTTGGGGGGCGATGTGCCTTTTTTCAAGGATTGCTACATACTACATTCACAGATAAAACATAAAGGCTTGAAAAACAGTACAGAAAAGCGTCAAAACAAAAAGTTTTATTTTTCTAACACAACTGAACACAAACTTTGTTTTAGAAACTCACGTCAAAAGAAGCTATAGGTTGTGATGGGTTCAAGAGTTTTTACACCAATTTTCAACTTACATAATCAAACCTACAATAACGAAACAGGAGTAATGGACATTTATTCAACATTCAACTTTTCTTTATGTATCTGCAAAGACCTATGTCAGTCTTCAAGCCATCTTCTTTCATTCATGAGACTAAATTGAAAAATTAAGTCGTTGGCAGTAATAATCCCTTTTACTTATAGAAATTACAGCTGCTTCAATTTGAAAATGAACATACAGCTAAGCTTTGGTTTCCAGCCATCTGTCTCTATTGTGTGGGGCACCATTCATCACGAGGGTAAAAGGAGAATCTTTTTACATTTTCATTACATCCTACAGGAAGTTTTCAGTGTCTTTAAAGTGTTCTGCAACTGGTTCTGTTTAAAGTCATTTTAAAATAGACTCGTGTTTTTTTCCTCATTCGTCTTCCCAATTTTCCCAACAAGGATGTTGTTAATTTATATTAAAGTAGGCGTATCATTTGTGTATGATAGTCCCAACTGAGTTCTGGTGGGGCACAGTACTTAATTACACCCCTCCCCCCCAAAGTACATCTACAACTACACTCAGTACTGATTACACAATTTAAAAATAGCCACACATGTTTATAGGTTTCACAGTTGATGGTTTATGTCAAAGTGATTACTAGTGTGTGTGTGTGTGTGCGTGGGTTGAGAGTTGCAAGAAAAGACCGTTTCAAAGTTCAGATCTCGAGAATGTTATGGGAAAATATTGCAGCATTTTAATGGCCTTAAAGCACATTTCCAGGTCACATTTACTTGCAAATAGTGTGAGTGAAATGGGAGTTGTTACACAGGCCGTGCAAACTGTGGCTTGCACTTTCTTTAATATGCAGACTTGTGTGGGAGGGAATATTGTATCATTTATCACTTCCATAATGTTCCTACTGTACTTTAAAGTTTAGCATTAACATTTGCCTCCTTCGATGCCTCCCTCCCCCGCATTACAAGCGTTATCGATCAGTTTTAAGATCATATTGCTTCTCCACTGTGCTTTAAATGATGTCATCCACTTTCCATACCAACATTCAAGGTCTTGATACTAAACTCATCACATTATGCATCACAGTGATGCACCCTGAAAGTGAGACCATTTGGTGTACGAGGTTCCAATGTAAAATAAATGATTGCAGGAGCATGCAGTGAATGGACGCTTTATTATTCTGTATGTTCATGCATGTGTTGTGGTGGTTGAATGTGAACTAAAGTAAATGAAGCAAGGAGACATGCTGCATCTGTGATGAGATGTAGAGGTGGTGTAGTTCATTACACTGTGGCCATCTGAACCTTCAGCCTTCTTTCACACAAATCACAACTGCAATGATAATTTACTACAGTGAGATACCATAAAGGTTTTCTCAGTGACGCGTCACATACATGCATGGGAATAAATTAGATTCTGTGAATGCATGTGGAGATAAACACAAGGACATTACAAAATGAATATATTTACTCAGACACATACAGTCTGCTACCCCTACAGCTCTGTCTTTGCTTCAGAGCTGACCAAGAACTGAAAGGTTAGATTTCTTCAGTTCCTCTTTAAAAGAAAGTACTAAACAAGGTCTCCTTCTACTTGAAGCCCTTTTTGGTAACATTTGATATAAAAATAAACTGCCACTTTCGTCCTCTCTGATGTGTTATCTATGAGGTTTTCTTGTTTTTATTAGTTCTTTTGGCCCTTTGATTCGGCAGCGATAATGTGACTTTTTCTGCATGTATGCTTAAACTGAATGAAGGTTTAATAAGTTAAAATGGACCAAACATTATTCTCTCATTACATCACTCAGCATGGATAGGAGGCATTACAAAAAAAATGCAAGCAAGACTTTTAAAGAGGGTAATATATCTTAAATCTTTTGCTCTCTCCTCCCTCCTTATGAATGTTCAGGACAGGAGGTGGAATCAAACGGAGATTTTGATGCAATTCATTTGGTTTCTTAGCTTAACAGCTTATAAAGTGACATTTGATAATTACTATGTTACTGAACATGACTTCAGTAAATTGGATTATAACTGAAAATTGGACTGGACTGATTTAGGATAAACAGAACTGAATTGAATTATTTAACTGGATTTAAAGCTGAAACTGACTCATTGAAATAAAATGTATTTGCATATATTTGGATTTAAACTGGACCTGTATTTTTTTTTTCTTAGATGACTGACGTTATAAACTGGCATAACAATAAACTGTACTGAACAGATTTCTTTAACAAAAGTACCTGTGATACATTTTTATTTTTGTTTCATAAAATAAGTGTTTGTTTAAGGCAAAGTAAACCTTAAGCATTTGTTTATTATTCAACCTTCATTGTTGCACAATGATAACATTTTCACCCACTTTTAAAGGTCCTTTAAAGGCAGCTTTCACCTTCAGATTAGATATGTGTAAAGTGTACTAAACCAACATCACTTAAACATTATCAAACTACTGAATTGCTTTCAAACCTGGTCAGAACATTGCTTAAAAAAAAGCAAAGTGAGCCACTGATACCACCAAAACAAAACAAAAATGTAGCATTTAATAAAATAATCCTAAAAGAACCTGTATTGGAGCCAGCCGGAGCCAGCCATCAGTGTTTTAGACTTTAAAGTAAGTAAGTCAAGTAACACTTTCAGGGAAATGACAAGTTCGTGTTGCAAAGCTTGAAACAGACACAGCTCAAGAACAATATTTAAAATGTAAAATACATAAAGATCCAGAAAGATGCATCTAACTTGAGGGAACATGGGACAATTTACTATTCACTGTGCCACTGGCTGCCTGTGAGACAAACATCCTTACACCTCGCCCTGCTGGCAGACGGTGACAGGCTGGAGGCTGTTTGCAGGGGAGATGGAGGTTAGATATGTTTTTACTTTGTGATGTTCAAAATGTTGGAATAAGTTTTGCTGAAATGGAAAACTTTGTGCTTTGAAATAATGAAAACGTAACAAAACAGCAAATTCAGATTTAAGCAGTGTTTCTATTTGGTACAAGTTTATCTATAATGAAAAATAAATATTAAACCAATATTTAATCATTCCCAAGAAAACTGCTATTTCAAGACCTTGGCTGATGCTGATACACATTTTCAACTTATCTCCTTTACTTTTAGCAAGTGCTTGAAGAAAATTACCTGCTTGCAGGATCTTTATCTTATAACTAAATTAATCTGATTTTATTTGTGCAAAGATGTAAACATTTAGAATTAATCCCAAAACTGCATCTCTTTCACAGCTGTTCTACCAATCCAGTCACATCCTGAAAGTTTGTAAATCAATACAAATCAGTTAATCCTTGCCTCCCTACACACCAAAGTATAGAACAGTAACAGCAAAAACAAGTCTTTTCACTTTTATGTAGGAGTTTGGATTTCATGGCACATTAAAAAGAAGAGTGGATGGTGACTGAGAATTTCAACAACCAGAATTTTGATTTAATGCAGAATCCATTACTTTACTCCATAATGAGTGTTCTGTAGTTCAGAGCATGTACAATAAAACAATGTGCAAAATAACAGCAAATAAACTAAATAATACTAAAAATATGATCTATCCTCTTGTTAAAATATGAATCTTTTGAATACAAAAATAGTTTTGTTTCCTTCTTGGCCAACATTGTGTTCAACACTGACAATGTAAATGTGCAAACATGTCCAAACAACACAGCAATTTATGCCAAGTCAGAAAGGCAATTAAACTAACTCTTTCATCGTCTTCCGGTGGCTTTTGTTGCTTTTGTTCTTGCTGCTTTTATGAATCAAATGTCTTCCCATCAGAATAGTGATGTTTGTGGGTGTGGGTGTGTGTGTGTGTGTGTGGGACAGAGTGAGTCTCTGGTTGGCAAAGATGGAGGGGTGGGTGGCAGCGGCTGACTACAATAATCATTTTTCTCATACTCACTGAACAGTTCAGTTTCTTTCCTTAGCAGCAGATTACAGTCATAATAGTGGTTGGGAAATGAGCAAATTATGAAGTAGGGAAAAAAAAAAACAACTTCTGGAAATATTGGTGCTTGAGATGCACTTCACCCACTGCAGTTTTCCTTCTAAATAGCAGATGTTAATAATGAGAAAATAAACAGAATACTGCAAGAATGACATAAGAAAAGTCCTACAGGAAATGATTTTTCATTCATGAATAAAACTACAGTTTCAATTTACCTGCCTCCCTTTTATAAGGTTTTCAGCTATTTGTATTATTTGGTACAACGGTACCCTCAAGTTTTCTTTAGTCATACAGATGCACACAAAAACGTGCTTGCAGACCCCTCCCTACAGCTCTTATTACAACATATCATGAGTGCAATTTCTTACAAATAAGATGTGCACCATCATCAGCCAAAACAATACATCAGTTTAACACTTACCATTTTAGTCCGTTTTTAACATTCAGTGAGGGAGCCATCATTGCATTCATTGATGCCTTTTCTACATGTGCCTCTAACAGGACTTCTATACAGGCCTGAAAGCAGATCTTCACATTCATTGCAAACCTGAACATGAATCTCTGCAAAACTAGACAGATGTGCAACAAGAGAATTATTCCCCAGTTATAACGTCTTTAATCAAACCTATTACCCCTAATAAAAACACATGCTTACCCTGTGATTCGCGGCAGAGTTTCAGTAGAGAAGAGAGCGAAGGGTGGCTTGTCTCGCTGTATGCGCCAAAAGGTGTATTGTCCGCTTTGTTCAGGGTGGAGAAACACAGCCATGCCCAAGCCACATAGATCTTGCCCCCCCCATAACCATGGACTCAAGACCCAGGGTCCTCCAAAGGCTGAGCTGTTAACCCAGAAGAACTGACCTGGAGAGAAGAAAAAAAAAATGAGTAAGATGAACTAGTTTCATGAAGTGTATTAAACTACAGTTGCTAAAAGCAGATCTGCATTTGTGAGAAAGCTGACTCATGATTTAAAGAGTGAATTTCACAGAAACTGTGAGCTGTAAAAAATTGAGATAAGAGATGAAGTATGGTATGAGATAGTTTTAGGGCACTTGCTCAAAGTGGTCCTTGATGAAAATGTATGAAATAAAGTTGCTTTGAAAATGAGCAGTCAATGACACCCTGTGCTTGTAACAAAAAAAAATAAACGTGTTGCGGGTGAAAAATCAAAGCAGATTTTCTTTATAGCTTTGATACAAATTCCATTTCACTTTCAAACCTATTGTGTTCATTCATGCAGTAAGTTGATCAGAAACAAAAAGCGGTGCAATGTGGAAACACAAAGAGTCTCAAGTTAAAAAATAAATAAATTTAATATCATGGGTGAAAAAAAGTTTTTTTGATGAGGGGAATTTTAAAATATTTTAAACGAAACCGTTGAACTTATTTTTGTATGAGTCTCATGAGTCATTCAAGGTCAGGTTGTTCTGATATTGCTGTTTATGTTTGTTAGCGCAGGAGGACATGAGGTGCTCTCACCCATGCAGACACAGTTGTAAAAATAAATGGAACTTTTCTCTTCAGCAGAAGGTTGACGGATTTCTTCTCTTTCCATTTTTATATTGTTTCCATTCCTGGGCTGTATGACTACATTCTAGTTTCTAGTTAATGGAAATACAAGCTTCCAGAGAGTCAAACTGTATTAAAGTATACATCTTTAACTGGGACACACACTGCAATAAAACAGACTTTTGCCATTACTTCAATGCAATTTGCATGTCAGTACTTAAAAAAAGACAAAGAATATATAAGAAATAAGCTGTAATAAGTCATGATGTGTAGAAGGGGCTGCAGTATCTTTGAACAAAGCTTATAATACTTTTACTATTTGAAATACATGCAGTATTTTTTGTATGGACCACAGAATTGGTAGGGCCATTAGGGTCCATACCTTTCACACTTTAGGGACTAAAGAATTGGGAAAAACAAAGGAATATCAAAGCCCATAACATTATTTTATTAAATTCCATGTGTGCCCATACAACCTCCCAAAAGCAACTAATCAGTTACTATATTGTAAGTATTGTCATGTGACATGAATCAACTTTTTCCTGCAATGCCTGTCACTTACTCAGGCATTATCAAACTACAGCTACCTACTTAGCATTTATCAAATAATGAAGCACAGAACATTTTTCTGGAGAAGTTCCAGCAAATGTTAAAAAGGAGACTGCTTGCACTGACAATGAAATCTTTGTTTAATCATACGAACAAAACACCACACTTGCTGCTACACCAGCTAACCGGTCTGTCTGAGTTCATCTAACAAAAGCAATTCTGTATTTTCAGAGCTTTTATTTTTCTATTAAAAATGTGGGAACAAAAATAAACTTTGACCGACAGAAAAACAGGATTTTAACACCAATAAGGTGATTCCAAAAGAGCCTGGGTCAGGTCTTCGTTCATTTTTTTCCTATTTCTTAAAGATATGACTTTCAGATATTGTTCATCTGCTGTAAAACACTTTTTAAGTTTGACACCTTTTCCTTCTTTCTTTCATCCTCCTCTTTTCCACTTTCCTCATTTTTTAGGAGGCATTGCTCAATAAGTTATGGTCAGTTACAGAGACGGGACTAAAAAAGGGGTGAAAAAGCACTGGTTAAATAAAAAGGCAACTGTTTGATTTCTCTTGTTTCTTAAAGACATTTCACCTCTCGTCCAAAAGGCTTCTTCAGTTCTGAAGATATCTTTAAGAAAAGAAAAAGTTCAGTTGCCTTCTTTTTACCCACTTAGGATGGCATGTTCTGGATGGCTGAGAATCTACACCAGTGTTGTGAAAAAGCAACTAAAGTTCAAAGAAAATCATCAGAAATTCAGAAAACTATTTATGAAGACCTCTTTAAAAGATTAAAGTGCAGCTGCTTGGATGCAAAGTATAAAGAAATATGATTGGTTTAAAACTTTGACTGTATATGCAACTAGTTTTTGGGAGGATTTCAAAAGGTTTGGTGTATGTTCCTCATGTTAATGCCTGGATTAAAATTGTGATAAAAAAATTGTTTTCCTTTAGATTTTAACTGATTTGATTTTAAAATACCTGCCACATTCCATTTTGGCATTGAATTTCAAATAAAAGTCAGCAAACTATTATAAAACTAGTAGAGATGTAAGCTATTACTGTATGTTGTCACAGTGTTGCTTCCACTTTCATCCTTGGTTGATAACCAACATGCCTTTTATAAAACCCTGTAAAGTACTGAAATCTTCCAGTTTTTGAGGCCTTTAAATTGGAAAGCTTCAGTTAAGCCTCATTTGCTCTTCCTTTCTCGTTTGCATGCTTCTTTCAGAGGATCCAGACAATTTGCAAAGGCTATCAGAATACTTAAAAGTAGTATGCAGGCAGAGTGGGCTGAATGCATTTCCAACACACCTAGTAGCAATTTGATATTAAGGTTTTAATATTGAGCCAGGAAAAACTTTCAGCCTGAAGGAAGCCCCATTAACTGTTGTGTTCCAGTTGTAATAAAGTGAGGAAACACTTGTTTGGAAGCAATTGCTACAAATTTAACAACAAACTGCAGAGGAAATTCTGTGATTCCATTAGTAGATTTCTGTTTCAGCTTCACCTGTGAATACTGCTGTCTAACAGAGCTTAATGCCTTCATTTACTGCATCACAGGGCCTGTTTAAACTAAATGTCTCTTCCAATTTGCATAATGCAACATGATCAAGGATGCTGGATTAAGTAGTTTAGTAAATTATTACTCAGTTGCACATGTTTTAAAAAGAACTACATAAAAAATTCACACTTAAAATGAAATGCTTTGGATGAACCTTCTGAAATTGATTTTAATATCTGCTGGAGCACACTCCTAAGTTGTCGTGTTGAATAAAATAAAATATTTTACCTCAAACAAAAAAACTGTCATACAAAGAAACAAATCTTCAAATACAATTCCTTTCTTTGAACTTAAACAGCTGCATCAAGTTTGGTACATTTTTCTAAAGGGAATAAACTTTCTTGGATGCAGTTTAATGTCTGTGAAGCTTTAAGAAAGAAGACTCAAAACAGCAGAAACATTTTATTTATAAGGTGATCATTTTCTGTATGATCAAATCAAACTAGAAAACACTTTTCTTGCTTCTTTGCAGTTACAGATCCAATCAATTGAGGTTCTGGTCCACATAGCATACCAAATCAGGCCAACTGTTTGCAAGGACAAATTCCCTCAGATAATAAAATTGCAACAAAAGAGCTGAAAGGAGGATGAAAACAAACCAATAACATTACATTCTCTGCCACATCCTCTCATAGTGAAACACATTAACTCAAGGCCAGCACAAGCTTTTGAGGCTCCAACTGTTTTGGCTGCCGCACATTTTAATTTGCAACTTAGTCCCACAACACAGTGACTGAGCTCACATTAAAAAACATGTGTTTTGCAGATTGATATTAAAAAGCCCATGAGATAGTTAGTTATAGTTTTATTTTGTTGTCAATAAGTGGTATGCTCAAAATAAGTAACTGATCTCGTAGCTTTGAACCAGAACTTGGCAACATCAAGGAGTATTTTAAAGAAAACTTAAATGCTCGTGTCCCTCCCTGGGTACATCTCTACTTCTTTTTTTTTTTGTGATGTCATAGCTATGAATCGTACGCTGATGTTTGCAGTTGTTGAAACGTGCTGTAATTGTGTTTAAGATGGTCAACACGAATCAAAGCCTGGTCTCCATAATGTTCAACAGTTTGTCCACAGAACAAAAAAAGAGGCATTTCTACCAATAAAGCTCCAAAGTGTGAGATAAACATTCTATGTTGTCTATTAATTTGTGCAGTGCATAATTCATGTAACAAGATCAAAGATTTAATGTCTAAATCAAACTGTAGTTTTTATTTCTAACCGTAATGTAACAAAGTGTAAACCCAAACCCTTTAAATTGGCTAAAATCTTGCAGTAATAATAATAATATTAATAATAATAATAATAAATTGTTCATCTTTACACTGTGTGACTTCTGTTTAGACTATTTACATGTGATTAACTGAAATCTAGCTGTGGTGTTACGTTTCATATAATCTGTTGAAACGCGTTCCGTTAACACATCTAAATGTATTGAGCTAAGCATTCCCAGTTCGCTTAACTATTTGATGAAAAGGTAATGTGTTGTAAAAGCCACAACAAGGCATTCACTTGAACAGTTTTATAACTTTTGAGGTCTGATTGGTTTGAAAACAGCAGAGTGTGCCCTCTCCTGAGCAGCTGTTAACACCACTCCATTTTAAGAACTTCTTCTTGATCCTCCAAACTGATTTTGCTCTGACCTCTGCCTACTGCGGGTGGACTGATTATTCATAAGTACTTCAGCTATTACAACTTTAAGCGACTTCAAACAGAGCTATACCTTTAATTAGGACATTGACCGATCAGAATTGTTTGATGGTGGATGCCGATTTTCAGAAATCAAGGCAGTCGATGGCCACTTTGTGAAGCCACCTTGTTTGTTTTGGAACTACAAACATTTTAATATTAATATACATGATACCAAATTTTGAAAACAAAAACAGTGGTTGAATTACTTTTGGTGAATGTTTACAGTAGAATGTGTGATAGTCAATAGTTGGAATGGGATAGGCCTCAGCACCAATCAGTTAGAAACAATTGGATTTTATGGAGGCAAAAAAGCAATCCTTTTATTACATAATTTTCTGCTAATTTCTGTGATACTTTAAAGATTAGTTAAGCTAGTTGACTTAACTGTACAATCTGAACGAGTTATTGTAAAGTGTAAATTTGCACAACACCGGTTATCAAATACAAGTGACAGTTAAATAAGAAAATATATGCCATACTATTAATCTGTTTATCTAAAAAACACAAACTGAACCTTCTGTGTTTACTGAATGAGATTAGGAGCCTGAGAAATTTCTGAGTAGGAAAAAACTGTCACTCAAAAACACAGATCTATGACACATTTAAAAACAATGTCAATAAACGACATTTTACCAAGACTAAAGCAAAGAAAGTTTGATTCACAGCAGCCACGTTGATTCTTTTATCTCGATGCTTCAAAGAGCTTTTAACCAGCCATAGTTCCATTTATTTCTCTCCCCTCATCTTAAACTCTTAAACAGAACAAAAGAGCTGAAGAAATATTGGACCAACGATTCTTTCTTAGCTTTTATAAAGACAAGCTATGTTTAGAGAGTGTTAAAATCTGAATTATTCTGTGGTGTAAAGAACAAATATATCAATTTTAAATTCCCACAATAGTCTAAAAACATGCATGTTAGGCAGCCTTCAGGCCTCCCTTGAAAAAGAGATCTGTGATCTCAATGGGACTTGCCTGGTTAAATAAAGGATAATAATAATAATACATAATATTTAATAATAACAACAATATGACAGTTACAAATTGTCTGGACTTAAACTTTATTTCTGAAAAATATTTTATTTATGACAAAGCATGCAATGATTTAAAACCAACATGTTGATTTGTCTTAGCAGCTCATGCACAGTTCTGACAAATACTTTCCATATATTTGTGCAATATTTATGCACTTTATCATGTACATAATCCCATTCAAATATTGTGTATACTTTATTTTAATGCACCATAGTCTCTGTGTATAAATTAGAAGTGCCAATATTT
>JAOXNZ010000002.1:18233691-18246314 GCA_028566095.1 Kryptolebias brasiliensis | reverse complement strand
CATAGTATAACATGACATTAAATTATACTTTAACGTAAGCTTTATTTTAATCAAACTAAATTAAACTTTATTTTAAATGTTTTATACAAGAGTTTTCAAATTCAATCATCTTCAAAATTAACGCATTCTCCCACATATCTTATCAAAATGAAAAAACAAAACAAAAACAATAAGCCTGTTAGCTTAACAGTCAGAAATCTCATTTGTTGCTCCCTGTACAAGGAACAAGTATGTGTGCTTTGAAACTAAAGTATAAAGCAATTATATATGTTATTACTGTATATTTGATTAAGAATTTGAAATGGGAATGGACTACAAATTGAATCAAGGCACAAAAGAATCTGTATTATGAAAATAGTAAAAATTATTTTACAACAACCCTTTCTATGTAAGTCCAACCCAGTTTCATGGCTAAAAAATACATAAAAACTCAAGAGCTCATCATCCTGACTTTCCCTTGAAGACTGTTCAACAGTCGGGACCCAAGATAAACAGTCCTTGAAGCGGCACCATCATCAGTACACACAAGTAAACCTTTTCAAAGATACACCAGAATCCAAAACAATTTTTGTAATTGAAGAGCGAGATTAGTATGGCTGTGGACAGTTCATTACAAAGATAAAACACTTTCAATATTCCATTTAAAGTAAACGTTTAATACACCTGTCAGATGATGTATAAAGTGTTGAACATAGTTATAAATATTTTTTATATGCAAAAATTAATATTTCAGTTCAGTGACGGAAATTTGTTGCTAAATGTACAAATCCCTGACTGGTTAGTGTCAGCTTGGTTTAAATTTAAAAAGATTTCTAAGCTTGCACTTTTGTTGTAACGTAGTAGACATTTTTGCTTACAAGTACCTTCTCATACAGAAAAGTAAGTAAAGATTTTATATCCACAGTTGGATGTCTAAACTCTGCAGTGCACTGCTGAAGACAGAACATTCCCATGAGCCCTGGCTGAATTGAAGCTAGAGGAAATGGAGACATGCTGTCTTCCATTTAGTTAAAGCCCTGAAAGTAGATGGGGGAGTAAGTGTAATGGAAACTTGTACAATGAAGGGGCCATGAGGAGAAGCCATACTGAGAGTGGACAAGCATCAAAATATACTCTCGCTGCTGCTGAGAGCTTGTAGTGTGTGTGTGGGGGGGAGGGGGGGTGTCTAACTTTTTTCTGTAAAGGAGTAATGAGCAGATTAATGAGGAGCATACTCATATATGAGATGCATTTTTACAAAATCAAAGACCTCTGACTACTAACTTGGAGCCTTAGTTTGAGTTCAGATTACTGGACCGCTGCACTAAAACGATGGCAAACCTGTTTATTTGCCCTACTCATTCATTTAAACACAAAACATCTATTATAGCATAGATCATTTAGGAAAACAAATGGTTTTATTTTATGGTGTAGATATGAAGCCTTGAGCTACACATCAGCTTCACTAAATAATTAGGTATTTGCTGTGGTTTTCAAGCTCATGTCACTGCATGCACAAATCTGAAGAAATGTGATTATGAGTAAATTAATTTAGCTGTCAACTCTGGCAACAGAAGAGCTTGTATTTTACATGCATTACACTAACTTAGGGCTCAAACCTGACCATTAATCCTGCTTTGTAATCGCTCTGGTGAAAGAATATGCAAAGAGTAAAGAACCTTTTAATAGTCCAAATCTTATTACTTTCCTTTTGTAGGATATTAACAACATAGCTTAAGTATCTAACTCACTCTGTTGTAGATAAATAGCTCTCTAAGCTCAAAATATGCATTTTTCTTTTACACATGAAACCAGAAAATTTCTGAAGAATGTGGTTTATACTCTGTGAGAGATGTGTTTCTAAACAATAGACATATATTAATGACCAAAAGATGGGCAATTTTGATAAAAAAAAAAAAAATGCACAAAACTAAAAAGAAAAATATGGCCTGATAGAATTTGTGTTTCAAATGCCATAAATCATACTCAGTAGGATTTTTTAAAAATAATGACAAAGTTTAAAAAACAAAACTAACCTTAACTTAAACATCTATAATGATAATGTTCTAAACATTATGGTTTCACATAACGTTTTTGGGGAAATATTGCCATTTTACAATTTCTAAGCCTTGAAATGAGACTTGTGTTTGAAGATGTGAACAAATGTTTCTATGGCATTTTCTGATGAGACTGGGGGAAGTAAATTCCCTCCCATGTTAAACTCTCTCTCTAGACATAAACCTTTTAATTACTTTAATTCATAACTTCTCATGTAGAAATTTGTCAACATATATAAACACTTGAAAACTAATTACTCAGGTAGAAAACTTTGAAGGAAAGACCAGCTTCATAAAGGTTTGCATTTAACTCTAGAGCTTACCGTCATTTAGTATCTTCAGTTCTACGTATATCCAAACTAATCCCAATTTCTCTCAACAAGTTGCCTTGACATTCTGCTCTACAAGTTGACAAAATTGACTCATTTGGTTTGTCAGATATGTTTGGAGTGGAGACTCTTACAAGCATGCTATATTTTTGCCAATTTTATTTTAAATCAAGTATATTAAAAAAAAGTAGATTAAAAAAATTTAGATACTTTTTGGAGTGAGGGGGGCTTCAACACAACTTTTGGATCAAGCTTGACATTTAATGAAAAAGAAGTTGGGCTTTATGCTGCTTTAGATGGTGAAAACAAAGGATGGGCCATCAAACACAAAAGAGGAAGCACTAGATGAGTCTTCATTGCTGTTCTCCCTTGACCATTTTGTAATTTTGGTGATGCTGGTGGAGACGATGAACTTTGTCTTGATGGAGGCGTTTAATAATTTGTAGTGGAGATCAGAGGGAGGTAAAGCTCTCCCTTGGCAGCAGTTGACTTTTTCCTACAGACGTTTATGACTAAACAACAAACCAGTCAAGTATGACAAATGAATTATGAACTAGAGCATATGCACAAAGAAAAGGCATATTCACACAAACTTACACGTTTGATTAATTCAACCATAGCCACATAACTCTACAAAGGAGGGGTGTGCAGCTTGAATGCATTTTTAACAACACATTTTTCCCTTTAATTTTTATCCTCTCTTTGTTGAGCCACAAACTATTTTCAAAGTTTCCATTATATCAGACTATAGAGGTGGGGCTCTAAAAAAACAACACAGAGATGGGAGTGGTGGTGGGGGGACCTGGCTGGTCTGCTGCTCCACCCGTATGTTGGTCCTCCAGGCTTTACCACAGGAGGACATGTTCAAAACTTCACTACACTAAAAGCCAGAAAAACTCTTTGCAGATCTATTCATTGTAATTAACATTAAAAAGGGCCTTCAGTCATTCTGTAGCAACCAGTGCATTAACAATCTACTTATTTACACAGTGCATGAACTCATTTTGTACATACTGACAGCGAACAAGGAAAGTACACGTTCACATTTCTCTCCATGTAGTTTTATTATAAAATTCTCAATTACTGACAAAAGACAACATCTTTGCTTCCATTTCTCTAGTCCTGATGATTTTTATCCTTGTACATGTTCAAGGTAGAGATCACTTTCAGGTTTCCTTCAGCTTTAGCAACTGCAAGCAACTCATGACATGAAAGGATCAACATTTTGCTTTGATAAAAACGAAATCAAACATTTATTCTGATGAGGTAAGATATTAGCTACCAATACATCTAGAAATCCATTAAGCTTTCTTCTTGTAGTTCCACATTTTGTCAACACCTGGGCAGGATGCCAAGGTAAATTAATGCTCAGCCAATTATATTTGGCAACTCTGTCACATATACATGCTGTTTTTGTTACACTATCTAGAAGAGTTTCAACTTTTACTTTACATATTTTTTTTTGCCATGCAGCACTTCAGTTACCGTAACACCACACTACATTTGCTCCTTTGACTCTTATTGCTGACCCACACAAAATCGGCACATAATTTTGAACAGGAGAAAAGCTCACTGGGATTTGTCTGGGAAGACAAACAGCAAGACTGACTGGATGTCTCATCAGTGTTACCATTTTCTGTACTGAAGAGACCAGAAGGGAACAGTCTCAAACCACACTATCAATATGAAGACCTTCATCTTTAATTAGATGTTCAATTATATAAGATCATTTTCAGTGGAACTTTGAAATTATGAGAACATGATCCATTTTTTTTAGCAAAATCTCCCAAGTACAGATATTACTTTTTAATCTTGAATGAGAGGAATTGCACTCTAAGCTCCCAGACAGAGTAATGGAAACAAAATGAAACTTCACATGTTCAAAGGTCATGTGAATGTACAACAAAGAGCTAAGATATGAGTACTGATTTGGTGTGGAACAGGGTCATAGAGATATTGGATTCTTGCTTGTGGCAAATCAGTCCACAGTTGTTATAACTGCTTCTTGAGATCTGGCAGATTGGTACTGGCTTGGAGTTGTCTGAGCTGATACAACAAATATTCAAGTGGGAAAAGATCAGGGAATCTGGTTAGCCACAGGAGAACTTCAACATGTTGTGGGCAGTTCAAAGACACATGCATCACAATGCCAGGAGTACAACCAGCGTGTCTTTCCATGACATTTGCATAATTAGTCCTCTTCTCCTTGGTGCCACCAATGGTCTTTCATGGTAATACAGAACCAAATTTCATCACTGAATATTTTAGAGACAGAACACCCCTCATCAATCTATGCCTCCTAGTTATGTTGCAACCAGAACCTTCACAATGTGTATGGGTGCCCTCAAGTACCTACTAGTTCCAACAATGGTCCACTGGGACATCTGTACACACTACATGCCAGGCAATACAACCACTCAGCCTCATCCAAACCCACATCAAGTATTGGTAATGGTGTCTAAAGCATCTATGTTAGTGAGTGCATTTTATATGGATGAGCTCAAGTGCACAGATATGATGATTAAAAATGTATCCATGTCTCAGTAGTAATGCCACTGCAACACTTCTAATATTGTACTTTGAAGTATCTTTCCTGTGACAAACTTGTGTATTCCCAAGCTAGCTTCCAGTCCACCACACCCCCCCCTCTTTCCTCATTTGTTACAGCAAGTTAATCAAAGCAAATATTAAAACATATAAGCTCTGTGAGAAATGTTACTTCTTTGCCAACTTCATCATTTCCTGTTTTACCATCATTCTTTTTATTACATTGCAGGGTGACACTTTCCCTGGCAAACAATCTCCCTGGATAATAATTACCAGCATAAGCTCTGGAGAGGCTGTCATTGTCTATTCTCTCATTTTCTCACACTTTAATGAAGTATAGTTAAAGTCAAATAAAACAGAGGGAAGCAATTACAAGTACAACACACCTTTCAGTAACAACAACAAAAAAAACTCATTATCTCAACGTTCATTCTTATGTAATTAGGATACAGTCTGCAGACTATCCAATTAGTGTTCTTGTGCTACGCTGCTGACATATTGACATCTGCTGTGTTGTGTATGTATTCATAGGTGTATTGCTTTGTAACTAAGCCTGCAGTTGCTATTCTCATAAATGTCTTCGGGGATAAGGAGCAAAGAATTAGTAAGCCAAGCACTCTTTAATGCCTCTTGCAACATGATTAATTTAAAGCCAAAGTTACTAGCAAATGTCAGGATTCCTACAGATTAAAGAATACATTGATTTATGGTAGCATATTAAGTGAGCACTAAAAAACTTTTTGTAACAAGTGCCCCACAGTAAAAGTAAACACTAGTACTCTACTAGGCCTATTAACCCTGCATCCACTTGCCACAAGGCCACAGAAGTAGATTTCTTTCTCTGATATTAAGTGGAGCTATTTTAACTGCCAGATGCTTCTCACTTACTCTTGAGTGGATCATTGATTCTTAAAGGTCAGATCGATCGGTTTCTGGAGGGCCAAAGTCTTCTATTCTCAATCCCACAACCATATCCTGCCAGCTGCCCAGATATCTGTCCTTAATCAATCAGCTTATTGATCCTGACCTAAACATGGGGCAACGAGGAACTGTGTGTAATGTGGAAGTAGCTGGCTCGGAGTTGCATTCATCCACAGAGTTACACAAACTTGACTAAATTATCTGCAGACCCGTGGCCAATTTGTAGAACAAAAGTCAATTCATGCCCACAGTAAAGTGAATGTCATGATGGTCCGAGGAGAAATATTGTTAGTATGTTTTGAAGTTACAGGGAGAAAAAAAAACAGTTTTTCACATGATCTACAGCTGTGTTACCATTGAATATGTACAGTATAGTGAGGCTATATTGCCTACCCCTGGTTTATTAAAAAAAAGAAAAAGTATTGAAGCAGTCTTTGGGTGTTCATGTCATGGTTGTCAAAAAAAAAAAATCAATCAAGCTCCTACTTAGGCAAAGACTATTTAATTGGACCACTAAATTACATTATGAATTACCTAATTTTCAGTTATTTTTCTTCATTGTACACAATTCCCAAATTTCTCTGGTCACCACAAGTTTGAAATTGTTTGCCAAACCCCATCAAAATGTGTCATGCATGAGTTTGTTTTTTGATACAAAAGTGACCTGCCTCTGCTAAACCTCCTGTTGAGAGCATGCAATGAAAACTTGGTCTGAAAAAAGAAACTTAGCTTGAATCTGATCTTGTTTTTTTTTTTTTTTTTTTTTTTTAAAAGTTCACACACTAACACTAACTTTGGTCTCCTGCTATGATAAATCCACAGGACTCACAACAAAAAAACGGGACTTTTTTCCACATCCATTTCCTTTTGCTGATGGAGTTCAACACAAAACAAGAAATTAAGTCTTTAATCCTATGAATCTTTAGCAAAACTCAAATTTTGTACAATGAAGACAGAATGTTAGTCATGATGAATTTAGTACAATGTTTTGATGTCAGATTTAACAGGGTTGTGATTATTGGAACAGCAAAGCTTTGGCAATGAGGTTTTTCTACAGCTGACACAATCAGCTGACCTTGTGTTTTAGAGCAGGGCAGTAAAAGTAGTAAGGTCAAAGTTGAGCTATTTATTAAATTATTGACCACAAACTAATCATCTTGTTTTCAGACAACATACTCAGACAAATAAAAAAAACATGGTCATAGTAAGGTCAGAAAGTCTTGTTAAAACATGGTTTCAACGCCTCTTGGTCCTTAATGATGTGGAAACTTCTAGGATAAGTAAAAGCTCTCAAGGTTTACTCACTGATGAAGAAGGAAAAGCAAAAGAAAGTGGAGATCCTTAGCAGCTCATTAGCAAATTCTTATCAAATTGGGTAGTGACTGAGAAATGCTAGATAAAAGAAAGAGGAGTTGATGGAGTCCTGGGGCTCAGCTTTAAATATAACTCCATATGAGCAAGGTACACTCAGCATGCCTTGCTCTAATACACATTATAAATTGGAACAACAAATGGTAGCTCTTCTGATTTGTAATTACTTCAAGTATGAAGACAGTAAGTGTAAAGATGCTAAATACAACAAAGTTCAGAAACAGACAGAAGAAGCTTGTTTATTATTACCTTCTAACTTTTACTTCGGCATGAGGTCTTTTATGTGCAGTATGGTTGTTTTATTTATTGGTTACTGCAAAGTTCATCCCTGACAAATGATGCATTCAGCAGATGTTCAAACGTTATCCTGTTACCTGATTCACTGGATTATTATTAACTTTCTAAAGGCTGATATATACCCCACAAGAAGTGAAGAAATCTGCTTGCAGTTGCATGGTGAGATGTTCTTTTTCACATGGACATTTTATACTCTACAAGAACTGCAGTGCTCCTGGGAAATCCCTCCCTCCTCCCACAGTGGCATACTTCCCCTCAGCCAGCATCGTCTCCTCTATGCACAATAACTGTGCCGTCTCCTTCCACAAGTTCTTTGCCATTTGACTAAGTTTATCATTTTTGCAGGAACAGTTGTAAAGAAGGCTGTATTTTTTAGCAGCCTCGGCTAGTTGATCCTTAGCAGAGCAGTCGAAGCAAAATGACTCAATTGGAGTTCACCCACTGTTCTGCATAAACACCCCCCAACAAAGTTCGGACCAACAATAGTTGACTCATACCCCTGTGAGAAAAAGTTCTGCCTGGACCTTGTGTCGAGAAGGGGCTGTTGAAGCACTTAGGAGAACAAAACCACATGATTTTGGTCACGCGACCACGTGAGCAAGAGCAAATTTTTTCTCTTCCCTTGGAGTAAAAATTCACTTTAAGAGTTTCTTCCAAAGAGGAAACCCAGTTTCTCAAAAGGTACTTTAAGCATCTCAACGTTATTCTCACAAGATGGTCTACAATGCTGTGCAGTTTAAATCTATTATCCTCTTCTAATTTATTTTACTAGAACGTGAGTTGAAGTAAAACAAACTGTCTTCATATTCTTTTTATTTGTCATTATTATTCCTCCTGGACCTGAGCTGGTGGCCCAGTTATGCATTTAACTTTAGTATTTTTGGATTCCCAGGTATAGTCACATTCATAATAGCATGATTTTTACATGTACTACAATGTTTTAGGAACCAAGACCAGTTCAATACATGATCAAGACTAAAAAGGGCATTGTCAATCATGTAAGGCCGAATTGCAAACAAGACAATATAACGTGAAATACCTAGTTAGGCATTAGCAAAGGTTTTCTAGTTTGAGCATAGTTGGTTTCTTTTTTTTGTTAGTTTTTTTTTCCCCCTCTTAGCCTGTGTATGGTTGGCACTCCTGTTATTTGCCTCAAGAACAACTGGGTGTAATTTAGGGATGTGAAAAATTCCAAATGAAAAAAAAGTACATTCGGTGGAAAAGAGAAATTGAGTCATCTCTTAAAATCACAGGAGGCAAAGACAATAGTTCAGAAGACAGGGTATACAGGAGAGCTTTGATACTATGATTATGTTGTATTTTTAAAAAATTGTCAGCTTGTAAAAATCAACATTTTTCTTATGTAAAAAAAAAACACTTATTTTCCAAACTTCTGTTCTGCATAGCCCTTCACAATTTCATGCAGTACAGTTCACACAAATTTCTCAGTTTCAAAGAAACAAAAACTAAATGCAAATAAAAAAAATTGACAGCTGACTTTCCCTTCTCATCTTTTGGTTTCATTTATTGTTGTGCAGCTTTTTTTCCTCTTCCTTACACACAAACAAGTAAAATACAACATATTTCCTGAACTCACAACTTTTATGACTGTCATGTCAACAAAACAGCTGTGAGAAGCAAGTAACATTTTCCAAACTACCAGACCCACAAGCATACTGTGTAGAAAAGTTTCACCTCCATTCATCTATTACCTTCAAGTTTGCTTGTTGGTCTAATGTGAATTGTCATGGCAACATGTAATCTAAAGAGTTGCCCCATTTTATTTACCCCTACATCTTGCATTTATCCCCCAAAAATTGTGCACACCATGAATTAATCAATTCATAAGTAAAAGTTTAGGTGTGTAACCAGGTTTCATACACTGGTCTGTAGAAAAAGTGTTCACTATTCAAAACAAGTTTTGAGTTTTTAAGCAAAACTACTCTGGTTAATTTATTAGAGCCTTATTGATGTTAGTTCAGTCACCTACATACATGTCTAACATGCCATTTGTTGCCATGGAGGCAACCAGTTTTTCCATGTCCTGGCTTTGCCATGCTTTACAGGTCAGGCTGCAGATGGACGGACCAAATCCAAAGTACGGCCTAGCTTCAAATGCCGGGGTTATTATATTTTAGCTCCAAAACAGATAAGTAGAACAAATTGCCTCTCATCCAAAGTAATGGTTCATAATTATTTGCTCAGATAAAAGGGGTTTCTAGGTGCAGAAAAAGGCGCTCAAAGGCTTTTCTGTCTGTGTGGCAAGCAGACCATTGATCTATCTGGATGCAATCTCACTGGGCAGAGGTGAAAACAACTATGCAATAACAAGTTTTCTTCTGGCTCATTTTAAGTCAAACTTTGAGAAACTTCATATGAAGTTTATAATGAGTAAGAATGAGCTGCAGTACTTTACAGTTTTGCCCTGCAGGACTGTGCAAGAACAAATCTTATTGTCCTTTCAAAGATTTTAGAAAGCTCATTGGGAAATACACACTGAAGATATAGGCAGCCATGTTCAAGTTGTAGTGTTTCTATGTTGCCTGTTTTGCTGTTTTGCCTTCTTATAAAAGAGCAGTGTGACAGCACAAGATTTCTGAAGAGCAGCCCTTGAAAGAGTTGGAGAAAGTAACTAAAATAGAGTAAATTATGTGCCGGTCATTTGCGCTGGTGATCATCTTGTTAGAGACAATACAGTTGTACTGTTGTATTGTCTCTAGAATTTGCAATGTGATACTATGGTGGTGCTTAGAACAAATGTCTGTTTAGAAAGGAAGGTCAAAAGTTGAAGTTTTTCCAGAAGTTTGCTATTTCTGTTTTCTTGGCTGTGTTAAAATTGATTGAATCTACAAATTTCTTTGAAACTATTCATAAAATACATTTAGAAAAATAAAAGCCTAGCATTTCTTGAAGGAATGACTATTGGCGGCCACCTTTTATGCCAGAGATTTAGACTGAAACCATCTTATGTTGAGAAATGACAAAGTTGTAGCCATTTTGGCCAAACCTTGGAAATAACATTATGTGTAATCTCATACAATATCACAAGATGCAGCACTCAGGTTGTGTGTTTCAACGATTCAACTACTACCACATAAAATTTTAGCTTAGTACCTATAAAACTGAGTTATATTCATTACTGTGTAGGATAAGGTAGATGAATTGTAATGGCCATCTTGAATTCAGTAGACTCCGAAAAGGTAATCAGTTGTAGATGCACATCAACTGATTACTCTCTGCAAGTTTCATGAGCTTTTTTGGTAACAAATATGCACACGAACATACGCATACATAAAAACATTATTTGCCTTTACCTTTTGGTGGCGGGCAAGAAAAAAGGCATTGGGATATTTGCAGTTGTCATGACGGCTGTGTATATTTGAAACTAAGTTTGTTTTTTTTACCCACCTTTTAGCATGTTTGTATTTTAGCTGCTTTGCATTCAGCTCTCTTGGCCATCATGTTACAGAGACTGCTTAAATGTTCAATGATAAGACGTGTGCATGGACAGCCAAGTCATCACCCACAGCTTGGACAGAAACTGTTACCAAACTACCGTTTATAAAAGCTAAGAATTTGATCTAGTAAAACAACACTCATAACACCATTCATAAACCAAAAAGTAGCCTAAGACGATTAGCCTCAGTAAACCAGAGCTTATGTATCTTTGTCCTGAATCCTATCGTGCTCACCCCAGCTAAGAATATCCAGATGACACCTTGAAGTGGCAGATGCCAGACGGCCTTCAGGGCCACTCCATCACAAATAAATCACCTTCTCTAGCAAACAGCGCCTCTCCTAATATCTCCTCCTGCCAGTCAGCTCCAACTCATGCTTCTTTATTATCTATATGAGAGCTAGAAATCAATGTGTAATCATATTCACACCGTCTTTGGCTACAGACATTAGGGGCACACACAGGCATGCATTCAGATAATTTTGGGTATTTGTTTTGAATCCACAGAGGCCTAATTCACAATCTGTGTAGCACTCGTCAGAGCTGACTCATTTTCAATCAATTAGCGTCACAGGCGATTTATTTAGATTTTTTTTGCATAGTTTGAAACTGTGAGTGAAATTTTGAAGCTTTTTCCCTCTCAGCAGTTGCTGCTGCATGTCTCTAAGCCAAATTATCAAACAAACTCATGATCAGAACAGTTTTTTTTATGTTCAACTTGATATTTAAAGCTGACAGAATTTCTGAACAAAACATAGCTACATAATGATATTATATGCACATTCAGAAAATTAGTGGGATTTACTGGTTGCATTTCAGCCACAAGGGAAGCGTGCACTGTGTCCTGCAGCTACATACTAGTGATAGACAGAAAAAAAAAGTAAGGATACAATGTGCAGGAGTGCAAAATATGATAACTTTATCACAACAGTAACTTCCAGCAGTGGCATTGTCATATTTTAATATTTAGATTGTAAACAGCATTAATTATTCATTTGAGGACATCACTGTACACAGCATAACCACATCAGCATAAAATACTAGCTTTTTTATGGTTGCTGCTCTTGTGTTTGATCAAGGTAACCTTAATGATTTCTTTGCTTGCATCTGCACAACTTAAAGCTAACTACCTGTATCTTTGGACAAAGTACCACAAGCCTCTTATAAGCTTAAAAGACTCGCATCTTACGACATCTGAATAGGGCGATGTGGAAAACAGCTTCAGCAATTCCTACAGATCACAGCCATTAAGTATTCATTTCTTTTTTTATCCCTTTTGAAAAATGCCAGTAAAATGTGTGAAGACAGCAGCTCACCCATCTCAATTATTCAAAACACGCCAACTGCACTGTGGCTAACGAAAGACTTGTGCACGATTATGCACAAACAATTCATTTGGGACTTGAGATTGCCTACATTTTTATTTTTTACCAATTAGTTTTTTCTTCTCAATTTTCTTCAAATTTTAGAACAAGGCACAATTTTATTGCACTTTTTTCTTTTCTTGGAAGTTATTAAATAAAAAAAAAAACAACCAAACAAAAAAACAAAATAGTGCTAGGACCTAGTGTTCACTTATTTATTACTTAGAAGGCTAATGCATATTGTTTTTGTCTCTAAACTTTGCCAAAAATGCATCCTGGGTTTTAAAATACAAATAACCAG
>JAOXNZ010000002.1:18191038-18207733 GCA_028566095.1 Kryptolebias brasiliensis | reverse complement strand
ATGTTTTTGGAAAGTCTTTCTTTAAATGACAGAAGCACAAATTTCTTTTATTAACTGGAAATTGTCTTTATGTTTAACATTTTATCTAACCCTAGTTTCTGTTGTAAAAGTGTTTGTATCTGGGAAAAATATTAGGTAATTTAGGATTATGGTCCTGTGTTTGACACTCATTCACATTTGCCTCATTTCCAGATGTCTACGTAATGATCCATCTTCTGTGCTGGTAAAGAGGAGCTAATGGATGTCAATGTGACAAACTGTTGTAACAAATTCTCACAGCAGGGCTTTGTCAGGGTGGAGAAAGACAGTCCAAATATTTTGTAAAATTGATGTTCATGTCTGAGTCCGGTTACAGTTTTGAACACGGATGAAGCAGAATATGACAACTCATTGGGGGATTCAATTGACTTCTGTGATTCACCATTTCTCAAGATTATAAGAAACTGAAAAGCTAAACTTTTGCAAACTTGGCCTGGTTTCATTTGACAATTTAAAAACCAGCACAGGATGGTGCACAGTTTTATTTCTTACATTTCTTCCTCCCAAAACAGGTTTCACACTAAAAGCCAGACCCTCTCATCAAAGCAGCCCCCATTCTCTGTCCCCACTGCAATTACCTCCATGTCCTCTCTAACTGCATCCCTAAATCTCCTCTTCGTCTTTTTCCGGGCAGCTGCATCTCTAACATCCTTCTACGAGTATACCCACTGTCCTTCCTCTGCACATGTCCAAACCATCTCAGTCTGGCGTCTCTAACTTAATCTCCCAGTCATTCAACCTGTGCTGTACCTCTGATGACCTCATTCCTAATCCTATCTATCCTTGTCACTTCCAAGGAGAACCTCAACATCTTCAGTTCTGCCACTTCCAGTTTTGTCTCCTGTGTTTTTGTCATTGTCACTGTGTCCAAACCATACAAAATAGCTAGTCTCACCACTGTCTTGTAAACCTTTCCTTTGACCTTTGCTGACACTCTTTTGTCACAAATAACTCCTAAAACTTTTCTCCATCCTGCCTGGACTCTTTTATTCACATCTTTACCACACTACCCGTTTTCCTGGACAGTGGACTCTAAGTACTTGAAGTCCTGCACCTTTGTGACCTCTGTTCCTTGTAGCCTCACTGTTCCACCTGCCTCCCTCTCATTCACACACAGGTACTCTGTCTTGCTGGGGCTGACTTTCATTCCAATCATCCTACAAACCACCATCAGATGCTGTCTGGCCAGGTTCTCCCCTGCCACAACCTTACAGTCCACAATCTTCCTCAGGTTACCACTTCTACACAGACTGTAGTCTACCTGTGTATTCCTTGCCTCCACTCTTATAGGTCACCCTGTGTTCCTCCTTCATTTGGAAATAGGTGTTGACTACAGCCATTTCCATCCTCTTGGCATTAAATGTTTTTCTTTGGAAGACGAGGAGATTGAATATTAAGATTACTTATAATAAATAATTTGAATTTCTGAATGCTCATTATCGCTCACCTTTGAAAGATAAAGGCGGACGCTAATATTTTTACCCATGTCACACCATGTGCATGTGTGTTCATGTGCCTGTTTCCAAAATATCTCATGAACCATTGGACCAAATTTAATGGAACTTGCAGTAAGTAATTATTTGATGTACATCTATAACTGATTAATTCTTGAAACCAATCCATGTCAAGATGGAAACCACTGCTAATAGATTTTAGCAAACACAAAAAGGGCTTTAACTCAGTTGGATTTACAGATATTGAGCTAAAATTTGATGTAGTAGCTGAGAGTCATTCCAAACACAGAGTCTGACACCTTGCGATACTGCATCAGTTTGTGCATAACATTAGTTTCAAAGCTTGACCAAAATGAGTACAACACACTCTAAAACTTTTGCATGAAAGGAGGTGGGTGATATGCATTCTTTCAAAGAATACTAAGAATTTAATTACTTTATTATATATTATGGAGCAGTATTTTTTAATTCAAAGGTTGCACAGTTTTCTTATAATCTACACTCTGTGAATGTGTTTTTTTCCATTTGAAAACTAAAATCAACACCAATTAAGCACATTTTAAAGTGGCTCGAAAACACTTTGTCCTTTGACATATCTTCAGTGGAGTTCTGTAAATGTTCCAAAGTGTTAACAAGCTTCAGGGATGATTTACTCATCGTGGCTGCTCTGCTGCTGACAAGAGGAAGCAGACAGAGTAAAGAGCAGGAAAGAGACGCAGTTCAAGGAAACTGCTGGTGTGAAGAGGAGGCTGGATGGATACAAAAAGAGGCATATTTGTGTGGCAAAACAAGCGACTGATGGTAAAAACAAGAGGTGGGTGGGGGTGGCAGGTCAAGAATCGGGCTGAATTTATAGAGCACTGTTCTTGCTTTTTAAAAGCTTGCCCGCATTACATTAACTCCAGTGATTACAGGGGAAGTGGGGAGGTGCTGTGCTAAATCATGTCCACTTTCATCCAGCTGCAGCTCCCTCTTGATGGATTGTGTTTGTTAGTGTGGCCTTGTACAGAATCTATGTGACAGAGCTGTGGCCAAATTTGAGAAAATGAGTGTACGACTGTGTTATTGTGTGGCAATAATTGATTTGCAGTACAGGGAGACACAGCCACAGTCAGGCTGTTTCAGCTGAGGGGAGGCTGGATTGTCTCCTTTTCAATAAAATTTTCTCACTTGATCCATGACTTGAAGCAAAGACATCATCGCCATTATTACTGTCTAACAATGTGTTTGCCAGCAAGTCTATTTCTTTTTCTTTTATTCTAAAATTTAGTTTCATTGAGACATATTCAACATTTGTGGGAGCTTTTAATGAATGGAAAAGCAAAGAAGAAAAATTTGGAGGGATGCTTTTTCTTTTTTTTTTGAATAAACAATATTTTAGTATATTATTCATTCATCACATGCAGTAAATTAGCTCAATTGTTACTAAACATTTTCTGCATCACAAAAGATAATTAAAAGCCTGGAATGCTTTAAAAGAACGTATATTGCCCACCGTCTTTTGTGCCAGAGATTTAAACTAAAATCATCTTATGCTGAGAAGGAATTGTCATCTTGAATTGGGTTGACTCCAAATGTTATTGAGTTTAAAGATGTACAGGCAGTGATTACTTTGAGAGTTTCAATAAAATCTGTCTAGTTGTTCTAGAGATATTTTGCCAGACAGACAGACAGTATTAACACCAACAGTTAATGCCAATCCTTTAGGCAAATATGTTCTGCACTGTGTAGTGCTTTGAGTATGTGTTGGGCATTATTCTCAGCTATTATCACACCAAATTTTGTCTCAGTATCTGTAAAGGTTATAGCCATTTCTGTGTTGGCAGTTAGCTGAGGTGGCAATCTTTAATTGGGGTGACTCATTGTTGGACATTATTGAGTTGTAGAAGTGTTATGAGTATTTATGAAAGTTTCAATAAAATTCATCTATTAGTTTATGATATATTTTGCTAACAGACAGGATTGACATCAAAAGTTAATGCAAATGTTTTAAGTAACAATATTGCACAATGTGTAGAGATGTATGAGTTGGGATGATGCTCAGCTACCACCACATTAAATTTTAGCTCAGTATCTGTAAAACTGTTAGCCATTATTGTGTTTGGTAAGGTCAGTTGGCTGTGGCAGTCATTTTAAATGGAGCTGACTTCAAAAGTTAATCAGCTGTAGCTGTACATCCAGTGATTCATTTCTGAAAGTTTAATCAAAATCTGCCCACTGGTTCATGAAATATTTTGCTAACACTACAGACAATCACACAAAAAAAACTTTTTACCTCTCGTCTTTGGCAGACAGCAATAATTTAAACTGTTTTTTTATAGGTGAGTCCAACACATTAGCTTTTCAATTCATAAAAATATCTAATTTCTCTGATTCATCCTGTCACAGTGGAATTATGTAGCTGCCACCATCATTTGTTTAATGATCCAAGGGTTGAGTAAAATAGTCAAATTAAAAATATTTTCTGCTTGACCCAGTGAAAGAAGAGGAGCTGACTGGGTTATTTCACATCCTCATAATGGTAGCTGACAAAACTGTAATGAGAGAGTGCTCAGCGGCTCGGTGGAAAACTCAGACACCCAAGGTTGGTTCTCGCAGCACTTCATATGCACAAGCTGCAACCAAAACAACCACTTGCATTAAGCTGGGCTCAAGATTGATCTGCCAAAATGAAAATAATAATCACTCTGTCAGCATAAAAAATGAGGTCAACAGACTGGGACAGTCAAATTTATCTCATACACATTCAATGCTGCCTAACACCATCACAATGTGCCCCTTTTATACCATTTCCCATGTTGGGTTCCCAGTTTGTGCAAAAAACCATGAAGACCTTCCCCTGGTCAAATTATTGAGTGAATGTTTGTGCTAGTTCGCCATTTTGATCAAATGCCTCTTCAGAAAAACAACAGCCAGTGTATATAAGTTGTGCATTTTCAAAAGTTTAGATGCGTTTCTCCTGCTGAATTTTTTAATTAATTAATTTTTTACAAATTTACGAAAGGACTTATCCATATCAGCGATGTTTTAGATGCTTCACCTAAACACTGATATTCAGAAAATGATTCTTACTGTTCTATGTGGCCCTGGTATGGAGTTGCGACCTGTCCAGGGTGTCCCCTGTCTCTCGCACAGTGACTGCTGGAGATAGGCACCAGCTCCCCACGACCCAAAATGGAGAAAGCGGGTAAAGAAAATGGATGGATGGATGAATTCTTGCTGTGAATTTGAATCTAACAGTCTTGGAAATGTTATTGTCCTAACATTTGATTTTAGTTGTTCCTTTTATTCGAAATCATTTTCAAAAGAAAGCCAACCATAACCATTTTTTGTGCATGGATAAATTTGTTAAATTATAATTTACAGATGAATGTTTCCATTTGTAATGTGCATTTAGTGGAAGTAATGCTATACTATTTATTAATGGCTAAGCAGATAAGAAGGGTAAGTTTGTTTACTAGTTGCCAACTTTGTTTTTTAGAAGAAAATGTGGAGCAAAAAGTATTCACATGATGTTTATTCTTTTTAATGATAAAGAACCTATACCTAAAAAGGAGATTTTAAATAAAATATCAAACTAAGAAAACATAAAATCCTTTTTTGTCTTGTTTCGAGGCCACTTGGAGATATTTCCAAGGCAACAGGTCTGGTTAAATTGGTACTTTTTTGTAGAGAGAGAGAGAGAGAGAAGTACAGTGCTGTGTAATGGACTGTGATACATGGACAGCAGCACCATACAGAGAATTCAAAAGGTCACAGCAAGAGGCTTTTTGGAGGATTACATTTGTATTACCTGGCAATATTGTTTGCATTTCATCTGACTTGTGAAGAAAAGCTGAAAAGAACAAATAGTGTCAACCACCACTGGTCTAAAATACCACATCTTTTAGCATAATATTTTTTCCTAAGATTATATGAGATGTATGGAGGGAGTTTATTTTCTGTTTCATCAAACTAAAAATCACTTGTAAAAAAAACAGATTTGCACTAAATGTGCATTACCTAACAAATACCTCTGTCTTTATGTGGAAGTTCTCAGTCATCCGAAGACATGAAGAAAACCTATACCTATAGTGTGCTGTTGGTGAATAACACTGACAGAAAGAAAGGAAAGGAGGAAGAAGGAAGAACAAGCATGGCTTTATCCTAAAGCTATTTAGCTCTTTTTAATCAAACAAATGGCTCTATTGTTTAAACATTTTGCCCATCAAAATCAAACCTTAGATCATATGTGATTGTGTTCAGAAAGAGTTGATTTTTTTTTTAAATTTAAACTTTGATTTATTGTATTATTTAAGAAAGTTGCCTTTTATTCCACCTACAAGTGAATCCCCCCCCCCCAAGTTTCATTTCACTTATTGTAATCAGACTCAGTCTGTGAGTTACTGCGTTGATTTTCTCTTCAAGTGGTAAGTGGTGCTCTGGTCAATTTCAGACATGTTTTATATGAATATTACATGCATTAACATCAAGTTAAGAACATGTCTAAGAGGGTCTTCAATGTCTGATTAACATGCCATGACTAATGCAGCCATTATGCCACACTTTTCTTACCAAAGTCACCAAAAGTAGTTTTACTGCTCCATTCTAGGAAGTGATTCCTTTGTAAGATCAGAGGGTTATTTCAGTTTTTACAATTCTGTATTGATCTGTAATCCCATTATCGTCTGCAGAACCTCCTGAAGAGCTGTGTGTAGCATAAGGAGGCCTTTTCATTTGTGCATGTTTGTGTACATCTTTGGTAATCTCTTTTTGCAGACTCTTAGGTATTGATCAGTCCTGCAGCCTACGGCACAGGGATTCTCATATTAACACTGACTGAATATAGATTTAAAGTCAAGGAGCTTCTATGACTGACAGGACAGAGCAGCCTCTGTACAGAATCCTGTAGCAGGTATAATTAAATCATTGTTATGGTTGGTATTGGTACTTTAAAACTACACTGCTCTGCATATCAAGAGCAGGAACATGGGAATTAATTTTTTTTATTGCCTGCCACTAAAAGCAGAGTGGTGACATTGTTTTTGCCCGTGTCTGTCTGCATGCTTGTCCATTTGTCTGTTAGCAAAACATGTCATGAACCACTCAATGGATTTTAATGAAAATCTTAGAAATTATTCATTGGACGTACAACTCTGTTATTTCTTAACTGGTGGTTTTATTCTCAAACTTTGACATGAAAGGCAGCAGGTGATAAGCACTCCTTCATGGAATGCCAGGACTTTAAATAGTTGGTATGGTTTGTATTGCCTCTGCACAACTATAACTGACCTGCAGATCAAGAACCGAAACAAAGAAATGTATTTTATTATGCTCTGTATGTATTCAGCAACACTAGCAGTAACCAGAAAATAGCTAAATAAGGACTTTCCAGGAGCACAAACAACCAAAAGGCATGAACCCTGCACACCTATCCAGACACATTGTGATGTTTAAATGGCATCCTGTGACTCCTGTAATTCCTGTGGTTCCTTCCACCCACCTGCCGGTCAGGCTCTGTGCGCAGTAACAGAGAGGAGACGAGGTGGGGTGAGACAATTACCTTGCCTCCATCTGTCTGCATGTGAAATGTGTCGCTTTATATTTGCAGACAAAAACAAAAACACTCGCTCTCTGTATGAAAAACACACATCATCGCAAACAAGTGCCTTTTATCAGTTGCCTCTATTTTCTCTCCTCCTCTTGACACATTTGAGATTCAGGGGTCCAACTGTCATCAAGCTGACCCCACTTGAAGCAGTTTCTCTCCAGAATTCCATCATCAGCATCATACAAATCACAGCATCTGGCTGCTGGCAGAGTGGAGGCTTCAGGAGATGTCACAAGGACCGAGCGAGTTTGTTTATTCTGATCTCAGGTGAGTGGGATAACCCTGTAAAACACCTGTAAGATCAGTCATCCCACAGCTGATTTCCACTTATTTTTAACTATTCAAGTGGTTGTTGTGTTCTTAGAACATAAAAGCATTCACTGTGTAAACCTGTGCTGTTGCTGTTATTGTAAATTTTCTGTAACTGTTAGGAGTAGATTAAATAGTTGTTGTGTCACTGCTGTGTTGGAGTAGGTCTAAATATGGCATTGCACCAGGAATAGTTTCCATGGTTATGCGCACAGCAGTTCGCACCCCATTAGGCACACTAAAGTGTGATTCTTTTTCTAGCCTCTATGAGAATATTTTACATTAAGAGCAATAACACTTTTTCACTAATAGGTTAATCCATCCCCAGAATCTGCGCTGTTTATGGAGAACGGCATGGCTTTGACAAGGCTCCTCCATGTCTCAATCCTACATTAATTTGGAGATTACCAGTATGTTTGCCCATAACTGTTTTAACACACACACAAAAAAAAGAAAAGTGACAAGAAATCGATATTTTCTTTTTAAAAAGGTTAATGATGTTAATGTTAATGAGTGTTAAATGTACATTGACATAGATAGATATACATCCAGGGTTTAACTTCTGAGAGCTTCACTAAAATCCATCCAGTCATTCATGAGATATTTTGCTAATACTACAGAAACACACATGACCGCACACACAGGCAAAAACATTGTCTCCACTTTGCCTTCGGATGCAAGCAATAAATGTAGGAAATAGTAAGTTGTAAAATACAACGAGAAGGCATTGTTTTCTTTGATGCTGTGTCTGTTTTCAGTCCCTCATGTCCACTTGTTGATATGGAAAAGGGAGGAATGATCTTTAGATTAAATGTCTCCCCAGAGGTTCTCCTTAACAAGGCTTCAGAAAATGAAACAAAGGCAAAAACGGAAGTCTTTGATCAATATCTTCACATCGGCCATGAATGTGGCTATTTGCAAAAGAAAATCACCAGTAATAGTGTGTGTTTGTGCGGCATCGTTTGTGTGTGTGTGATGGGAGGTTACACATGTGAGTGTTTGTCTCATGTGTATACTCATGCAGAAGTGACCTAATACATCACTGAGACACTGACAATAGCAATACTGACAAGCAGTCAGAGAGAATTCTAGTGAGATTCCTCTTCATCCCCAAATGTAGGGAAAGTGACTCTCGACTGAGATTGGGGGGAGGGAGTTTGAGAGGTGGCAGGATAGAAGTATAAATTCACCTTGCCCATGGGTACAACCCGCACAGATCAATATCTAAAAATTGATGCCAAACAGTGAGCTGCTACACATCTGGTGTGGGAGTGTGAATGCAGACAGAGGATGAACAGCAGCTCCTCTGTTATTTCAGGAGTGGAGATCAGCTGCTAAAAACAATTTTACTGATATTAAAGAGGGTTTTTAACATTTTTTTACTTTTATTTATTTTTTTAGTAAAGAGTAGTAAATAATTTTATATTGACCATGATTGATTTAGAACAGCAAAAAACAAAACATTCAAGGGGGTGAACACGTTTTATCCAAAGTTATGTATTTGGGGCCCAAGACTCCACAAAAATGACATGAATTTTAAGTATTTTTTGTATGTTTTGTATAATCCTAAATCAACATTTTTTTAAATTCAGTAATATGGCCAGAGGAAATGCTTTACATTGAGTGTGTAGGATGGAATAAGTAGGATTAGCAGGTTAATCCAGTCATGCTTTTACACTATGATGTCTGTGTTGTGTACAGAAACATAACTAAAGGAATATTTTTCAGAGCAAGTTCTGGATTCAGATCAAACACCTGATAGAAGTTAGTCTGACTTTGGCTGACATTTATATTTATTTTCTGCAAAATGTGCATTTTTTCCCATCTTTTTGCCCCACAGACATCGTTTCACTCCACATTCTTAGCTTGTATTTATGTTCAGCAGCAGCCATAAAACCTCCACCCTGTCCTTGCACACCTCGGACCCATTGATGCATCTGATAGGAGCTGCCAACGGTCTGACTCGATTTGGCTCATTTTTCATCCTTTTTCCTCCCCTTCGACTCCCGGCAAACGGTCTGAGTGTGTGTGCGTGGAGATCTGAAGCGGAGTAAGAAATAAAGAACTGAGTGTGTTAGCATGCATGTGTGAATGTCAGTCAAAGTCAGTGACACTAAGTATCTGGGTGTCTACATGCATATTTGTAGATTTATTTGCATGTAAGCAAGGCAACAGAGCAATAATTCACCCAAAATAAACTGACTCAGAGTGACAGGTGTCCTTCCCCTGATGTCTTTTGATTGAGGAGACAGTGCAACTAAACAAACCACATTAAGTCAGCACATGTCAAGTGTCCAATCTTATCTTAAACTAACAAATAAAACCTGACGCGCACAGTTAGCAATTGATGTTCCCCATCAAGTGCCGGATCCTTAGCTCCTCTTTTCAGGTGGCAATTTTCATCAGGTTACAATCAACAAAGGAAAAGGTGCTCTGCAATCCAGTGGCTGTGTTTGACTGATGGGCCTGTGCAGCAGCAGCACAATGGAGAGGAGAGCATATTGAAAGCATGTAATCACAGACATTGGTAGTCTGTTCTGTGACTCCCACCCAAGAGACCAAAGTGAATAAATGGAGTGGAGGCCAGAGGAAACAATAATCAGAGCTGTTGTCCCCCCCCCACCCTTTCCCCTTCCCTTTGCCATTAGTCTGATGCAGACCTATTTCCAGAGAAAAGAGACTGCAGATGAACTGCTTTGTGGCAATGGGGTGCCATCCTCTACTCCTTCGTTAGTGGGGCGATCACTTTGTCTGCACTTTCTTCACCCCAATATTCACACCTCAGCTCTTTAGTTCTTAATCACTGTCCCTAATTATATAAAAATACTCTATATTTATATCAAAAAATAGAAATCACCCACTAGAGAGCACAAACCAGTGTATCTCCTGTGCTGGTCCCAAGCCCGGGTAAATGTTGAGAGTTGTGTCAGGAAGGGCATCCAATATAAAACACTTTTGCCAAAACAAACATGCGAGTTCATCCAAGTGACACCCTTTGTTGACAAACAGGGTTCCGGCGGAAACTGTACTACTGTTAGTCGAAGACCACAAGGAGAGAAACTTGTCAGTGGACAGAGGGAGAAGAGAAAAGACAAAAGTGAAGGACTGAGGGAAGCAACTCTAAATGTAGGAATAATGACAGGAAAAAGAGAGCTGGCTGACATGGTGCAGAGGAGGAAGGTAGATGTATTATGTGTGCAAGAGACTAAATGGAAGAGCACCGAGGCTCACAGCATTGGAGCAGGGTTTAAGCTGTTTGACCATGGTGTGAATAGGAAGAGATATGGAGTACGGGTGGACCTAAAGGAGGAGAAGGAATGTAGTCAAGGTGAAAAGAGTGTCAGAAAGAGTGATGTGTCCGAAGGTAGAAGTAGAAAGTCTGATGTTCAATGTTGTCAGTGGTTAAGCTCCACAGGTTGGATGTGATGTGAAAGAGGAAGAGAAACTCTGGAAGAATCTCAAAGTGATAGAGAGTATTCCCAGGAAGTAGAGAGTGGTGATTGGAGCAGATCTGAAAGGATATGTTGGTGAACGAAACAGAGGAGATGATGAAGTGATAGGCAAGTTTGGCGTCAAGGAAAGGAACCATGAAGGACAGATGGTGGTGGATTTTGCCAAGAGATGGAAATGGCTGTAATCAACACCTATTTCCAAAAGAGGGAGGAACACAGGGTGACCTATAAGAGTGAAGGCAGGAATACACAGGTAGACTACATTCTGTGTAGAAGTGGTAACCTGAGGGAGATTGTGGACTGTAATGTTGTGGCAGGAGAGAACGTGGCCACACAGCATCAGATGGTGTGTAGGATGACTACTGTGGTGAAGAAGAGATGAAGTTAGAGAGACCAGACTGAGATGGTTTGGACATGTGCAGAGGAGGGACAGTGGGTATACTGGTAGAAGGATGTTAGAGATGCAGCTGCCAAGAAAAAGACAAACAGGAAAGCCAAAAAAAAAATACATATCCGGATGCAGTTAGGAGTGAGGTAGTTGGAGTGAGGATAGTATGCAGAAGACAGAGTTAGATGGAGGAGAATGACTCACTGTAGCAACCTCTGAAAAGGGTACAGCTGAAAGAAAATGAAGATTTATATCAAAATATATCCTTTCATTGACTCCATCTTAGAGGGGAAGTTTAGTCATTTTTGAAGTGATGTTTTCTTATATAGTTATCTATAGATAGTACCTTAGCAGTGGCATTAGAGCATGGAGCATAAAAAGAGGCAAAAGTCTTGAGCCAGGTTAGGCTAATGGCTATAGACAAGGGTCTGTTTCATATTGTTTTTTAGGCTTAAAAAATAACTACTTCTCAAAAATGACATTGGTGTGAAAGACCATCACTTAGCAAATTCCAAACTTCTACACTTTTGCATGATGCCGTTTGTTAAGTTTGTTGCTGTTTTGTCAGCTGAACAACATCCATGTTACTACGCAAATGTATGTGTGCTCAACATAAGACTGTGTATATTCCAATGGTGCGGAGGCTGCAAATGTATTAGTCCACTGGGAGTTGAGTCAACTTTTGGATTGACTAGATGCACTGATCAGAGGCCCTAATACATTCACAGCCTTAGCACCATCAGCATAAACATACTCTATGCTCAGCACACATACATTTGCAGAGTAATATATATGTTCGGTTGAGAAAACAGCCACAAACTAAATGGAATTAAATGCAAAAGTGTAGAGGTTTAATGTTAGCTAATTTAGCATTCTTTCACAGTGGAAGGGTATTTTTGAGAAAGCTGTTTTATAAGCTTGAAATTCTATATCAATGGTGCCCCTGTTTGTCTGACCATTAGCCCGGTGTGGACCAAGACTTTTGCCTTTGTCTCAATTCTCTGTGTTTCATGACTGATGTCACAGCTGATAAGGTATTAACTATGGGTAACTATTTAACAGAACATTCCTTCAAAAATGACCAGACTTTCCCCTTAAGTGAGAAAAATATGATGTAATTTCAGAAACAAATGTGATTTTGGCCCAAGTTCAGTGGTTAAGACCCAATTGACAAGCAGAGTTGGCTCCTGCAATCACCCCTAAAGATTTTCCTGGCCATTATCCCCCCACCTTCTACCACCTATGGATTTCAGCATACTTTCTTTCTGTCACAGCAAAATCCATCCCCAGGCACGAGCCCAACTAAAGGGCACTGAAGGTTGAGTCATATAACTGTAGATTTATTGTAGAAACAGAGGGAGACAGCAAATGAATTAGTTTTATGGCCCCCAGTGTGCATGAACCATTGTCACTACAGCTGCTATAATATCTTGTCATTCACACAACGCTGACTGCCGGCTGCACCGCTGCCACCATCGCTGGGAGAGCTTCCATGTTCCAAGAACAGAAAATGATGATTCTCGTCCTCGCAGTAATGATAACATTTGGAACCCAGGGCACGATGGAAGCTGGGTGAAAGACTGTCAGGCTGGCAGCCATCGTCAGTCAGCCGCTGTCACAGAAAGAGGGCAGAGTGCCAGGACGTCTGATGCCTCGCTGCATGCCTCTCTGTGCCTGACAGCTGCCAGCGCGACCCACAAGCCAGGGAGGAGTCAAGAGGAGAAAGTGACGGGGGCCATCATTTTTGAGGTCAGCTGCCATGTCAAAGCTCTGGATGGTGTGGACGTTGGTGGGAACACATGCTTGTGAAATATATAGTAAAAGTTGACACACACTAGGACAGAGACTCTGGAACACCCTAAGTGAGAAATTATGTTTTGTACAAATGAACACAGACAACCTAATGAAAACATTCAAGTGTGATAATTGGTGACCCAACATGCTTGGATCTGTGATGAAAAACTTTCCTTTAAACTTGTTCAATAATCAGTTCTTTAAAAAAAACAGAAAAAAAAAAAAAAAGAATGGTGACTCTTACCACTTTGGGAACATTGAACCTTCTAATACCCTGAATGAGAAAGGTTAAAAATCCAAACCTAGACATTCAAGAGACTCTCAGATATCCTTTTAGTCTGAATCATCTTTGATGCCAATTAATATCAATATTGCTTCAAAACTATCCTGTGAAGTCTCAACTTTCCATCAAAAAGCAAAAAGCCACAGTTGTAAATTTACTGCTCCTTTGAGGATGATTCACACAATAAAAAATATCTCCTAAACCTGCGCTGACTGTCAACTAAACTTGTGATCTATTTTCAGAATTTGTCAAGTGTGGTCTCTGAGGTTTAAACACACATTTTTCAGTATTGTTGATGAGGGACTATTAGACTCTGTATTCCTCTGAGTGCCCTGTAAAGAGATTTCATTATGAAAATAAATTACCGCTTTTGCACGCTGTAAGTGAAAAGTCTTACCATCTATAAACACTGAGATGGCAAAGAACAAATAATACCAACAATAAAAAACTCATTCTATTTCGCTCTTTTTTTATTCCTGCTGTGCTTATTTATAAATCCACCTACCATCTAACTCTTCAACAATTTTTTTCCTGGAGCAAATCTGAGCTTTGCTTTGGCCAAACTCTGCATGCAAAACAGCAGCTCAGTCAGGTCAACTGAGGGATAATGAAACACCCAGATGTCCTTCCATGAGGCAATGTTTGTTTTCCTCCCGTCATTCTCAGCATCATTTTATCTCTCCGTTTTCAGGGTCCAGCACATCTATTCCAAAATCTGTGCATGTCAAGTGTTCTCTGCAGTGTCAGCGCTAGATTTGCTGAATGCATTAGGATAAGGCACAAGTATTACAATGATTATTTTGTTGGTGTTATTTTTTTTAGCGTTCTGAGTGCACAGTTTTCAAATTACAACTACTGGTAAAAGGCATTCATACTCTGTAAAAACAAGATGTAAATTCCTAAGATTTGATTTTGAGCAGTTCATTTAAATGACAGTTTTATAATTTTCCTCCACACTTTCAGTTCGTCTTTGACCGCACTGTGTTTAAATTATCTGAAGATGAAGTACAGTATGAAGCAGTAGAAGAACAGGCTGCTCCATGTGAATAATCTTTATGAGAGGCAAAGTGATTATCTTAGATTGTCCAAATAAGGAGGATCTAAGCAGATTCCAGTTTCCAAGTTTTGTAAAGCTCCACCCTGCCTATTTTGACTAAGCACCATACTTAAAAGCTTACAGAACTTTTTATTTTTTCCCCCACAATTTTTGATTTCTAATAAAACATTTACTAAAGAACAACCAACTTTCTAAACACTTCAATACAGCATTAGGTAAGAAGGCCTTTACTCCCCATCACTGAAAATCTACAACAATCTTCAAGTAACTGGGTAAAGATGTTTGTATGAAATCCATAAAATCCAACTAAAAAAATATCTACTACCTGATGTTTTCTTAATCTTTTTGTCTGTTTTAAACACAACTCACGTGCACCAGTCAAAAAGGCCAAACATTTATCAATTAAAATAAAGCTACAAAGTCCAACATAATATTTAGGATAAAATAATTAGATTTTTATTTGTTAGATTGTTATATCATTCATTTTATTGTAACTGTGCACATGGTGAGTTAGTTTTTTTTGAGTTACAGTTTTGATATTTATAACTTTCTTTTTGTTCGATTTTTACATTTGCCCACCCGTACGCAAATTATAGCTCTTAAAGTAATGCAAACCTAAATATTTCACCTGGCTGAAAGAAAAATGGAAACCTTAGTCTATATTTGACTAATTAGTGAGCATCACTTAATTCATTCAAGTGCAACTTTGTACAAGCATGCATTTTCTTTAAAACAGCTTTTTACACCTCTTGTGCTTCCTCTGACTATTTTTTACATATTGCAGATAATAAAAATGGATAACTAATTCTTTCTCAATCAGAAAAAAATATGTACAAGAAAATGAGCTATTAGTTGTGCAAATCAGCGGACTCTCTGTGGTGCAATCATGGACAAGGGAAAAATCTTTTGAGTATCAGGGGTCTCATTTATAAAATATTGCGTAGGATTCATACTTAAAGTGTACGCACGCACAAAATGCAAAAATGGCGTACGCCAAAAAAAATTCAGATTTATAAAACCATGCACACGCACACCAGCAAGTAATTTCCCTTTATAAATCACACCTGTACATAAACATTTGCGCACAAGGTCCCACCTCAGGTTTTGCCCTCCACACGCCCACATTCAACCATAAATGGTCAATGCAAAGCACCTCATGAATGTGAAGGCGTATTTAAATGAGCCAGCTGATCAATGGTATTTCATGGTTACCAATGACAACCATGGAGAAAAGAGCGAAGAAACTAATTTATGGTGCGAAGAAAGGAAGCGTTGTGAGTTCCCACTGTTAATTCAGTGAGTGGGACAGAGAGGACCGTGGCCGAGGTGAAGAGAAAGAGGTCAGATTTTAGAGTGGAGGCAAAAAAGCAACTAACCAGCCACCACCAGAGCATTTCAACCACAGGTGGGAGTAACTACCCGAACTGACACCTTTTGAAAGAAGGATGGCCTCCATACTTGGAGAGACGAGCTTGTGTGGCATTGTGTCAGAAAAGGAGGGAGACACTGATTCAGCTGAGACCACAGATGAGCCAGGGAAAACACAGTTTAATTTATATTATGTGTAAATCAGACGTAAAAGCACAGTGGGACATGTCTTCATGTTCTCGGGTCCTCTTGAGTCAGCAGGTGGCGAGGAGAGTCCAGGTGAGGGGCCAATGGGCACAGAGGGTCCGGCTGTCCCCAGAACCAGTGCACCTCAAGCGCATGGTGCGTCTTGAGGAGGACGGGTGCTGACCACTGCTGTTCTGGAAAATCTGAGGGAAACGATTAATGAATTAAGACAAATCCAAGCCGTGTTAAGCAATTTGTGTGAAGTTATGTCTGACATATCAAACTCATTAAAAGAACTCGTTAAAAGGTGAACCTTATTGCTAATCTCATCGCATGACTTCCTCATGGAGTCGTGCTGTGTTGAAATGCCTCTTATCGGGGAGGTGGCTGTGGGTCAGGGTCGTCCTTCTGAGGAGGAGGGAGGCCAGGACGGAGATGGATACCATGCCTCAGCGCCACGTTGTGCAGCACAACACACGCCTTGACGATCTTGCACACCTTGTTCAGATCATATAGGAGTGTCCAACCCCCCCTCACCTCGTGTGTTAATCTGTGGTACACATCACCCTGGTGTTCATCCAGGGATAGGAATGTGATGGTGAGAAAACTTTGAAATGTTGCGTGAACTTTTATTTAAGATTTAAGTTGGCTTAAAGGCCTTTTTTATTTGAAAGGTCCTTATGGCTCACCAGCGGAAGCATAAATAATTCTGCTGTTTTGAAAGCTTATGATAAAGTCGATCTAAGATTAAAGTTTGATTATGGAGTGAAATTAA
>JAOXNZ010000002.1:18172901-18185316 GCA_028566095.1 Kryptolebias brasiliensis | reverse complement strand
ATTTTATGATTGTGTACAGCACTTTGGTCCCGTTGGTGTATAAAGTGCTTTATAAATAAAGTTGGTATGGTATGGTATGGTAAAATAGCTACAAAAATTCACTGAGACTGTTGTGACAGAGTACTGACAGTATTTGCGCTTGTGATAAACTGCAAACTGTAAGCACATCCACATTTTATTTTTCTCAACTAATGGCAGAAGTAAAAACAGCAAAAGCACAATTTGTATTTGATCTTAAGCTCTGGTGAACTCTGCACAAATGTGATTTCCAAGAGGTTGACCCATTAACACCCGATTCGAAACCCGGAAAATTCAACAAAATGTTGCTTAGAGTTTTAATAGATATAATTTTCCATATGTTTTCTCTTTACAAATGAAATGTAATTTCATTATGTAACCTGGACGATGAGGGGGATGCGGGGTGTTCACAGGATGAGAACACAAGCAACTCTAATTTGCTCTATAATTTGTTTTTCCTGGTATCTCTGAAGTTGTTGTTGCAATTCTAATGCTGCAACTAGTAAGTTTACCTGAATTTAAACTACAATCATTTCTGTAAAGCAGCTTGCAGTTTTCATTTATGGACACACACAGACAAAAAGAAAAACTAATGACTCAAAACCTTAGTGAGAGTCAATAGATCATGATAATCTTCAACATCAGGGATTTAAAATTTCAACTTGCCAGAGAGATACAAAAAGAAAACTTGCTTCTGTCTTGTTCTTTTGCAGCATAGAGACAGATAAGAATATTTGTGTCACCTTTAACTTTGCAAGCTTGTTGCTGTTATGAAATATTTTCAGTGACAATTTGTCATAACTTATTCACATGATAAATGCTGTTGTTCTGTCACAAAGAGGAGGTTTTTTCTCATGGAATTTTGCCTCATTTCATTTAGACATGAGTCAAAAATATTTCAGCATGCCATTAGTTTCCATCCCCTCTTTCACGTCTGTGTCAGTGCTGGTTTCTGTCATTGCTTTGAAGAGAAAATATGGCAGAAGTCGCTTTGGAGCAGAGATGATGTAGCCTGTCTCAAAGCGTGGACTTGATGCTTGTCATCATTTTTCTTGTCACGCTTGTCACCAGTCAACTATACACTACGATGAGCTGTTTCTTTTTAACTACTATCAAACAGGCTTTATCATCTTCCATCTTCTGTTGGAAATTGAGACTGACAAGCACAAACTGGGTCAAAAGGAAACAGGTTGGATTAAAGACAGGCGAGACATGTTCAAACATGCTGCTGAGAACCACTTTGGACTTCAGCTGTTTCCAGCACCTGTCTTGCTAAAGAAAATAGCTTTTATTTGACTACTCAAGCTTCCTAAAAAAAAATCTAGGATTTTACATCTATATTAAAAATGTGAATTTTTAAACACTGTATGAACTGTCAATTTTTGATCCAAGCATTCCTGGGAAAGAGTCATTTATTTGTTTGGATATTTTTTTATAGACTTGCTGTAAACAAAAAAAGATTCTTTGATGGATGCAAATGGTGAATACACTAGCAGACAGTAGTGCTGAAGTATTTCAGTACTGTAACAACTCTTTATGCTCTGAAGTTGTGTGCGTATTCATAATTAATGTAAATTTTTGCATCAGTTGCTCAACCTAAAATAACTATCATCAATTTCAAAACTATTTCTACACCCTTTACTAAAGCTGTAAAAGATCTGAGCTGCTCAAGTGGTGCAGCCAGCATGTGTGTTAGTTTAAAAGTAGTATGGGAAAACATTTTTCCCCCCTTTGTTTGGATCTTGCCAGTTCTAGTGAGGAAGAAATGTGCAGAAGATCCTATTAACTTCTGCATCAGTTGAAAAAGTAAAAGATTTGTGTCAAGGAAAAAAAGTCTGAAACAGTTTATTTCAGCTGTTTTAGTTCAGCCGTTTGTTAAAAACTGAGCAGCAGCCCAGGAGTGTTTATTGAGCTCAGCAGGGAGGCCTTCAGAGACTGATGCTTTTTTCTCTGGATGTGTGGAAAAAGAAGTTATACAGTTCATTGGATGTTATCAGAGAGCTGACATCCTCTTGATGATTTACTAAAACAACAACAACAAAAACACAACATATACTGCCTTGAGAAACTTTTTTCTCAAGCCTTTTGTTTTTAACATTTGAAGGATGCTAAATGAGACATTTCAGCAAAATTATCTTTTAAGGAACCACATGCTCTTATTTTTAAGTTGACCCTTTAAATAGTTTATTTAGTAAAACGAGAAGATCTACTTTAAATTGAAGAGCACTAGTGAGAACACAGTTGTCCTGTACTCTACTCAGCATGACAGATTTGTAACATTTGAGGAAAAAGTTTAGTTTTAGTGGCATCTGCTGATGAACTTACAACAATTATTTAATTTTTAAATGAGTGATGGGGGTGTTAGAGATAATTTTGATTTTATTTTATTTTTTACTATAATATAGCTGGTATTTTATTTTATATTAGAACATTTGGCCATGTTGTCACTTTGCAAGCTATAAGAAAGTGTTTGTTACAAATTTAGAACCTGGGAGCAATTTCTTTACACAACAATTATTTGTACTTTAATGACTTGACAGATTGTCTAAATTTTAGTTTTTTGTGATTAGCGCAAGCTAGACGGTGAGGTTAAAATATTTTTATCTAAATGATCTTATTTTGTTAGACCTACTGTTTTTTCTGATGTTTCTGATGTGCTGTTTCTACTATAAAATTTTTATGAGGAACAAATTGTTGGGAGTGCAATACTGCAGTTTCATTTACTCCTATAGCTGTTCTTGTCCAGCTTTAAACTAAATAATGTTCCATTACTGCTCCTCACAGCCCAGTATCACTGTAAAGATAAAAATTACACAGTGTGCCATTTTACAGAGTGTGCGATTTCATTTCTGCTATGTAATTTAGCACTACATTATACAGCAGAACGGCCACATTTACCATTAACAGCCTGTGTAATAAACATTTTAAACAAAGCATCAGAAACACCACAGCAATTCTGAATCCATTTCTAAAGCTGCCCAATTAATAAGAATTACAAACAAATATCTTCACTGGTCTTTGTTTTTACATCACCCTGCACACCTCAACATGTCTGGTAATCATTCCTGAGCCATTTCTGTCCCTGTCAAGACGACAAAATTTTGCAGCATGTGCAATGTGTCAAACTGAGTTCGGCCACTGTTGCCTTGTATACTTGTCACTGAGGGCGACAGGGGTTAATATGGAACAAAACCGCAGCACCAGGGAACTTCCTGTTCAGGTATCTGGGTGAGATAATAAGGCTCCCCATCATGTATAATTTCTGTTATCATTTCTGTAAATAAGGTTCTTACACTGTTAGAGGTCAAACTGGTCTGACGTTCAAAAAGTCTCATCATTCTTGTTAAACTCTATGAATAGATAAAATCTGATCAAGCCTGAGCTATATATATATATATATTATTTATCAAAGTTTGAGCAAAACAAATTCTATACTCCCGCCATAGTTTTAGCCAGTGAGGTGTCCGGGCGTGATTTGCACGGCCAACTTTAAAAAAAACACGCCCAGTTTTTTCCTGCACGCCCTTGAAATTTACTTGTTAGGGCGTGAAGTAAAATTTGCCACCAAATAAATTCAGAATGACTTTTTGCCTGCTAACAAAAACAAACGTGAGTTGCCAGGCTGAGTTGTGTCCAACTTGTAAGCTTTGATGTGATTCATTGATGTAAATGAGGTTCCCGCCTGCACTCGAGACGAGAGACGTTCTGATCAAGATGTCCGGCCCACTAGAGCCCAAAAGAAGAAAAATCACAGACTTCTATGCCAAAAGGGTGTCAAACAATCAGTTCATTGTTTGTGGTCACTTCTGTGCAAAGCTTTCATGTGTTTGATCGATGGAGACGATAAATAATCCAGACTGGCTGCCAGGGTTGCCGTACACATGGTTGGATTGTCAACAAACAAAAATGGCCGACATATTTTATGATAATTAGGTTTCCAGAACAGCTGACCGAAAGTTAGAAGTTTGTTCTCGGACATCGAGGTGAATTTATCACATCTGTGTATCATGATGCCTTAATCTTTCCTTCCTGAATAAGAGTGTTCTTTACTACAGCTCCGCACTCGGTCGCTTGTGTTAGAAAATAACTACTCTGTCAGGATGTTGGCCAGTTGTATGTGGAGCATCGCTGTTAGTCACAGAGTGTAGCCCTACACAGGGCTCAATTTGAGCCGGATCCTGCCGGAACAGGATCTGGGAACTCTCTTATTTTGACGGGGTGCGTTCCGGTAACTAACTGCTTGGATCCGGTAAATCTCAAACCTACTAATAATAAAACCATAAACAAATTTGACTGCCTTAAACAAAAAAAATGTAGTGGTTATGTAATCTCCAAATAATTACACAAAGATAAATCTGACATATAACAGCCACTTAGGAGCTTCTTAAAGTCACGTAAGTAATGTCCCTTTGAGTTAGCACTTCCGCTTTTGCCCTAAACCTCTGCACCTAAAAGTTCAAAGTCATTTTTTTAATTAAAAACACAAACATAACAAAACACAACTAAATTGCAGAATGCACCAGAGAGCATGCAGAATTTCAAAATTTTCCCCCTAGCAGCCTTTGGCCGGACGCCGTTTTGCACACCCACTTTTTCAGTTTACACACCCAGTTTGTCAATTCCTAGCTTATACTTTGACTCCCGCACAGGTCAGTCAAACTGAAATTTTACAAGGCTGAGTGTTGGCTGTGGAGGGCAGTCATTTCATAAGTTGTTTTTATCCCTCGACTCAAATAGATGAGCTTCCCCACCCCCAAGCATGTTTTTTCCTCTTATTGAGCTTAATTCCTTCCAGTTGATTTTCAGCAAAATAACCTGGTGAGTTTCATCAGCCCAGCAGTAATCTGCAGACAGACAGGCTGGATTACTGAAGTGAACAGTTCAGCACACAGCAGCTGAAGATCCAGAGCAAAACACACAATGAGCAAAGTTTAGAACTTTCTCATGTCTTCAAAAAACAAAAACTAAAAACAAACAAACAAACAAAAACTTAAATATGTGGACATAAATTATTTCTGCTTTAAATATAAACCCTTTTTTATAGCTCTTTCAAGGCTAGTCAGATAGATTATTATATCTGATATAGTTGATTCTGCTTTCTAGCTTTTTATCCTCCTAAATTAGCTGGCATAATATTTTATTTAAACTCAGTATGCAGAGCTGCACCAAAAATTACATGAACAGAAACATCCAGAAGAAAACAGGGTGGCTGCAGACTTTCTACAATTCTGAGCACAATGATGATGTTATCAATAAAAACACTATTTAAACTGTAATGATAGTGTCCCCAAACTGTCAGTCACAACCTGAATCATGAAGCAATTAACTTTGACCTGTCTGCAAATGAGAGTCTGGATTAATGAATGTAATCTTGGTCGAATAAATCAGTAATGGGAGTCAGGTTTTGTTTGTTCCCTACAGCCGTCTTTCCTCTGAGTTTGTGATCATGTATTGATTCTTCCTGAAATAAAGTCAACAATCAGGTAAAGTTTTTACATAATCCACCATGGCTGTAATGTCAAAATTTTCAGCTTTCTGTGTTCATGCAGTCAGATATGCAAAGTTATTTGGGGAAGTGGGATAGTTATACAGTACTCAAATCACCGCACAGCTTTACTGACTCTTTAGAAATAAATCTCATTTGTCATTCTGTTTTTTTTTTCTTTGATAAATGCTCTCTCCATCACAAACTTTTTTCCTCCTATTTGAGGAGCTCCTTGTTTTAAATCTTAAAAAAAAAAAAACTCTTGCTCATTTGTCATTGTTCCCTTATCTTATCTGCAGCAGCAGTGTATTCTCCAGGGCCTTTCTACAGCTCTGGATACATGGCTGGATGGGGGTAGTAGGCCAGCACTCCAATACCAATGACCCACCCCTTCACCCGACCATCCTGCCAGTTGAAAAACCTTTAACTGCAGATAATAAATCTCTAACCATCTGAAAAACAGAACGTTATAGTTATGTTATAAAACACGCAGATAAACTAAAACAAAAATCCTGTACTTTACAAATGCTACTAAAGGATAGGACTCCTTTAGAGTCTCTAAATGAGTTTGAATGACTTACATGTGTCTGTTAGCAAAATAATTTTTGAACTACTGGATACATTTTATTAAAACTCACAGAAAATAATCACTAGATACACATCTACAACTGATTTCCTGTTGGAGTCAAGCAAATCAAAGATGACCCCCACAGCTATTTGACCTTAGAAAACACAAAAAAGGCTTACTCAATATCTGTAAAAGAAAAACAGAGTAATACTCAACTCATGCTCTGAGGGCCAACAGATCGCACAAAAGTGGTATGCATGGCAGCGGGTAATATGCACTCTTTCAGAGAATTGTACTTTCATATTGTAATCAGACTGGGTGTGAGTTAAACAGCAGTTTGATCAGCCATCTAATATTCAAAATGTAGCACATTTAGAATCAAAGATTTTTTCTACTTTAAGTTAATCTGTGACGTTACATCAGACTGCTCAGTTTAAGTCTTCAGTTACTCGTTTGCCAACTACAGCAGGTAATGCTCTCAGGAGGGACAAGTACCTCATTCAGCCCCACTTCAAACAAACCAAACTACCCCTTCACAGGAGGATAAGTTGCATTTGTTTTAGTTAAAGTGGCCATAAAACAGAAGAGAGCTGAAGGAGTGTTGGAGCAGCTCTTTGTGCTGGATTTACAAGTGCAGCCATGATAAGTAAACTGTATAAATAAAGATTGTGTATCTATTCTGACAAGATGGTACTTCACAATCTTAACATTTATTTACCAAATTATTCTAGAAAATTTGTGTGCATTTTTAGGTTTAATCTTCTGTAAACCTCTAGAAAAGTATATTCTAAAGGTATTAAAATGTTAAAAGACTAACACGAGTGAGGGTTTCTATATAAAGGACCTTTTGATGCATTTTGACAGAATTTCAGGAATCTTACAAAACCCAGTCAGAAAGCCTCTGGTGGACATAACCAAAGCATCTCGCTGGTAGAAAGCAGAAATTCTTTTCTAACTGGGCTGGCACCTTCAATACACAAAGGAGTAAAAAGAGGACGACAACATAAAAGCTTCAACAAAGCGAGACCAGGTTGGTAAATATGTCATTTGTGCTCTCACACACACAGAGGCTGTTGTGTGCAGGCCAGGTTCACAGCTAGCAGTTATGATCAGATGCTAGGGGAGTGAGAAAAAGGGGAGACAATGAAAGTGACAGGAGGGAGACGAGATGGGAGATGTGTGCGGAAAAGCTCTTCATCAGTCAGAGCGTGGGCCACGTCCAGCTGTCACAGCGTCATCTGCATGATCCAGCTATCGTTTACACCCACACATTCATGGCTGGACTGACTTACATGGAAGATTAGGTGATTTGTGGGGGATAATAACGAAAACAATGGCAACTGTGGACACTGTAGTTACTTTAGAAAATCACTCAGACTAAGACTGCAGGATGAGCATCTACAAAGTTTGTAGAGACGATTTTTATAGACTGTACAAATGCAATGAAATGATGTGGGGTGATAATGTTTTAACCTATGTGTGCATGAGCAATTGTCTGTAGTGTTAGCAAAATATCTCATAATTCAGAGAACAGATTTGAATGAAACTTAAGTAATCATTAAATGAACATCTACAACTGATTAACTTTGGGAGTCATTTCCATTCAAAATGGCTATCACAGCTAAGCACACTTAGTGAACCTAAAACATAGCTATTACTCAGCCAATTTTACAGATGCTGAGCCAATATTTGGTGTATTATTAGCTGAGAGTTATTCCCAACACATACTCTTAGCACTAATTGATTGTGCAAGATCTGTTTTTAAACTTGGCATTAACTATAGGAGTCAACTGTGTCTGTTTGCAAAATATCTCGTGTAGCACTGGACCGATTTTATTGACACTGTCGAAAAGTAATTGATGAGTGCACATCTATGACTGATTAACTTATGGACTCAAGCCAATTCAAGATGCTCACGACAGCTAATCAAACTTAGGAAACCTAAAACAGGCTATAACTCTGCCAGTTTTACAGATGCTGAGTTAAAATTTGTTGTGGTAGTGGCTGAACATAAGGTATGGATCATGACTGAAAGAACGAGATCCTGGATACAGGAGGCTGAAATGAGTTTTCTTCGTAGGGTAGCCGGGCTCAGCCTTAGAGATAAGGTGAGAAGCTCCATCATCCAGGGGGAGCTCGGAGTAGAACCACTGCTCCTTCACATCGAAAGGAGTCAGTTGAGGTGGTTCGGGCAACTGATTAGGTTGCCGCCTTATGAATGCCTCCATTTGGTGGTCTTCCGGGAATTACCCCAGGGCAGACCAAGAACTCAGTGGAGGGATTATGTGTCTTCTCTGGCCTTGGGATCCCCAAGGAGGAGCTGAAAAGTGTAGCTGGGGAAAGGAATGTCTGGGTTTCTCTCCTGGACCTGTTGCCTCCACGACCCGACAACGGATCAGCAATTGAAGATTGATGGACAGATGGATGGTGGTGGAGCATTATTCCAAAACATACTTTGAGCAATGCACATTGCACAATGTTTTTGCTTAAAACTTTGCCAACAGAGTGAGTTGATGCCAGAAGTTATTGTCAAAGTATATTGTGAACCACTGAATGGATTTTAAAGAAACAGACAGTAATCACTGGGTGTACATCTACAACTTATTAATGTTTGAAGACAGCCCAATTCAAGATTGCCACCATCAAGTGACTTTAGAGAACACAAAAATGGCTCTAACAGTCAATTTTACACCAGAACCAGAAGGAGAGTTTCCCCCTCCACTGCGTGCTCAAGACAGAAGAGTGAATCAAAATTAAAATACACAGACACTGATATCCGTGAGCAGCTTACACAACCAGAACAAACACTTAAAGTACACTCTTAGTTTGAAATTCTGTGAAGTTTAAAGATTCAACAAATTAATCCAACAGCCTTATGTGGATCCTTAGGTTATTAAAAAAAACTAATTTACTCAAGGCCTTAATTGACTTATTAGAAGTTGTGAAGCAGGTCAGCAATGTAAGTTACATAGGCTGAGAAGGCAAACTTATAAGAAGAAAGTGTCAGAGTCTAACAAAGACAATTTGTGCCAAAAAAGATGGCATGCAGAAAAAGATGGTGTTTCTAGCTTGTAATCTTTCAGTCTGAACTGCCACCAAGAATGAACAGTTGAAGCAAACTAAAAATGACATGACATGATCTGTAAATCTAAGATGACATCTTAAAGTTCTTGTGTTCTGAACAGAAAAAAATAGCAAAATGCCCAAATCACTGTCAAACATGTTGAAGGTTTAGCTGAAACAGAAATAGGAGTAAGGTGGAGTGGGGGTGCACATTTCCCCTGTGATTTGAACCCATACGTCTGACACGCAAAGCAGCATTGCTATGAGCCTGAGTAATTTTAGAAAGAACTTCTGTGGACAGATGATGTTAGGCTGGCAATCTCCTGCCTGAAGTAACAGAAAGCACTGCATGCATCCAGTTAAATGTCAGCATCAAGTCTGGATCAAAGTTTCAGGGAGTTATTTCAAGAAGTGAAAGAACAAAGTCCAGCTCATACAACAATACAAAGATCCAAATCTAACATGATCTACTTTAGGATCCTAAAACCTTTAAGAATCACGCTCACTGAAAACACTGAAATCTGTGTTAGTGAGCTAAAACATTAAAAAAAAGGCTGGAGGCTGAAGACTCTAGCAACAGAGTCAATACAAACCAAAATATTTGAAGAATATGGGTGTAAGTAAAACCTCAGAGGAGCACAAAGATTGCAGCACTAAAGAAACATTTATTCTAGCAAACTACACACTAATGTATAAATGGGATTATGAATAGAAGATGCCACTGATAACATAACTGACTTTTTGTTCTATTTAGAATAAAGTCAACAATCAAAAATGTTTGTGCACTGCCACTCTGACCATTAACTTTTTAAACCCCACATTTAATGAATATTGAAGTCATTGAAAATCTTAAACACAACAACTTGTGGGTTTTACCTGCATTTGTAATAGAACATAATTTTTTTTCTTTTCTTCTTTTTTTTTTAATACATTCTCTAAATATATTGCAAAGTGTTATGGAAAAATAACAACAACAACTAAAGAGTAACTATACAGCTTAAACTGAAAAAATTATTGTGGCTCGAGTATTTTGCCATTGTATTTTTGGAACAACAACTGCAAAAGTTTGTGCATTTTCAGAACAGTTGGGTTTTGCACATTTGGGAAATTGAATTAGAGCTGCTCATTATGTCCTCTGTATATACTGTGGGGAAAGAAAAATGAAATTATACTGCAGCTTTGTAGTCCTCAGTAACAATTTGTTTAATCAACTTCCATGCATTGTGAGAGGGAATCCGCTTGAAACTGTAACAACAACAGATGGCAACACTGTCTTTTTCCTAAGCCAGAAATTGACATCAAAACATTGGATTTAAAAAGGCCTCAAAATGCTCTGTTGAAAACACTCTTGCTGCTGCTGTTGTGAAGAATGGAAGTGACATTGTTAACCTTCTGCAGAGTGTCATAGACCAAGAAGATGCCACACAAAGGAAGTCAAGCTGCTGCAGACTCAAAGAAAACCCCAGTACAAGCTCCAGGAGAAACACTGAAAGGGTACCAGTTGGTCATTAAACATCTAGGATCCATACTCTCAGATATACTCCAATTCTTGTCAGGACTTTCACATCTTCCCACATCTGAACGAGAAAACGATGTTCTCTCTTGGGAGGATTTTCCTCATATTTCTGTTCTTGTGATAAAAGGAGGAAGCACTCAACGTTTTTTTCGTTCTGACAGATAAAATCTACTTGAACGAGTAAACGCTCTCATACACACGCAGACATGGCCTCAGCTGTTTATGTGGGCAGCCATTCTCACTTACTCTTCTTGCAGTAATTCATTTGGTCCAGCCAAGGGGTTTGGCAGCATTTCCCAGGCTGATATTTACTGTCTGAGCCAGCAGGGAGGCCTTGCTCATACACTGAACACTTCTATGCGCAGATAGACAGATATTTTGTATGCATACCTGTGGAACTGAGAAACGCAACCAAGTGGGTGGGGAAGTTAATGAGCATAAGGGGTAGAGGTGAAAAGGATCATGTACAGTGGATGTTGAGTGGCTTTCTGCAAAGCAGGAGTGATTAAATCAATGCCCCAGGTCAGCAGCACACTGGGACAATGGGAAGAGTGGAGGCAGCCAATCAGCATCTGCTAACAGTGTGCTGACTTTGCCTGTCCCGGTGGCTAAGGAGTTGCTTCTCTGCTGTCCCCCCAGGGTTTTGTGGCAGCTTGCAGCCCACATTTTTACATGTTCATGCACACATTTTCAGATACACATCTAATCAAGCAAAGACTGAGCCTCTCTGCTCATCAGAGCATTTTTGAGGTTGTGATTATGAGTGTAAATAAATGGTCGAATGCACGCTGTGCAGAAGAGTGAAAGCAATTTACTGCTTCAAATTTTTCAAGTTTCAAAGTAAGCAAATAACTATTCTAAAGTCTTCATATGTAGAGCTTTGAGAGTGGTTTGTGGTTTTGTTTTGGAGGACATGTCTAATTTTGGAAAACATTTTTCTACTGTAAATAATTAAACTTTTGCTGCCAAGAAAGAAGGGTGACTTCTGAGGGTTTAGGCAAGATTAATGTAATGTTTCACACAATTTCAAAGCAATTGAAAAAAACAACACCAAGAGAAGGTTTAAATACAATAGGAGGAATATCTTTTAGATTCCTAAATCACCACAACCAAAGTCTCAGACAATTAGTTTCTTAGCACTACAGCTTATTCAGTCATTCTTAGTAAAGGTCAGGTTGATTTCAAAGCTTCAGAAATACTTACTCTAATAAAGTTTTTGAATACTGTCTTATAATCAGCAGTCATGATCTCCTTTACCACACAGAAAATGTAAAAAAAGGCTGCATAGTGATAAAGCATTACAAAATACTATGTCCTTCAGTCAGTAAATGACTAAAGATTTTGTTGGTCTAGGAAGGTTTTCATTTTTTTTTTTCCAAAGTAGTTTGTCTGCAAAAAACCCTCAAACAAGACCATCAGGTATGACTGATCACGCAGGAAGTTTTTCTTTAACCCCCACATAATTTTTATTTATATATATATATATATATATATATACACACACACTGCTTAAAAAAATAAAGGGAACACCTAAACAAAACAATGCAACTCCAAATCAGTCACACCTTTGTGGAATCAATGTCACCAGTTAGTTTTTTACAGCCCACTGAAGTTGTTCAAGTAGTGCAGCTAATCCAAGATGGAACATCAATGCGAGCGATGGAAAGAGGATTTGCAGTGTCTCTCACCACAGTGTCCAGAGCATGGAATAGGTACCAGGAGACAGGCCAGTACACCAGGAGACATGGAGGGGGCCGTAGGAGGG
>JAOXNZ010000002.1:18134368-18152106 GCA_028566095.1 Kryptolebias brasiliensis | reverse complement strand
TTCCTGACGGGATCTTCCTGACGGGATCTTCCTGACGGGATCTTCCTGACGGGATCTTCCTGACGGGATCTTCCTGACGGGATCTTCCTGACGGGATCTTCTACCGGGCGTTCCCAGCAAACCCTCACTACACATTTGGGTATGCCAGATGTGTCTGACATCTTCCCCTGCCATCTGCTCTAACTCACCACCAGGTGATCAGTTGACAGCTCTGCTCCTCTCTTCACCCAAGTGTCCAAAACATATGGCCAGACCAAAAAAAAAAACATAATAAACTGTTTCACTTTGGCAAACTGCTTGACATACATTTAAATTTTACTAAAATTTCCTCACTCACCTCCTTGTTCACCTTTACTCTCAACATAGAAGTGGATACATTTCAGTCCTTTAAGGGTTGTTAGAAATTTGCACTCCAGCACACATGTTCTGAGCTCAAAGTCATCTGGTTTATTTGGTCAGTAGAAACAAAACTTCGACTTTTTCCTATATGTACAACAGATGCCAGCTGTATGCACATTCCAAAGAAAAAACATTTCTGAAACTTTCCCATGTGACTAGGGTTTTTACTTTAATGATCATTAGCTGGATAATGTCATCTATAACTCTGCATCACAATACCACCATCTTTAAATATGCATGTGAATTGAAACAATCTCAACATGTGAAAACATGTTTGACAAACCTAAACTGTGATTAAAAGATATCCTCTCTGTGTAAATGCACCATAGTTGTTCTTAAAAGAACTGCTGTAATTAAACAATAATCAGTGATAATTGAACAGAGTTATGCTGCATTCATGAGAGAATAAGTTTCATTCTAATAAATTATCCACTCATTAAAATAATTGAACACTACGAACTGGTGACATGAGGATTAGCTTCTGTGTTGGTTGCTCGTCTTGTCACGCTTCCTGAGTTTGTTACTCTGGTGGCAAATTTTGCAAATACATTATCTGTACATGTTATTAACGCTTAATCTCCCGAGCAGCAGCTCATATTTGCAGAACAAAGCATGCAGTGAATGCACCATCAGACCAATTCAGCTCATGCCTTTAAATGTGACATACAAATATTGCAATGTGAAAGAATACATAAAAGTTTGTAGCGCCAGATCATATTCTTCTTCTCATCATTTTGTTGGAAGAATGTGTTTTAATCCTGTTATTTTTTAGTCAAACCCCCAAAGAGGTCGAGTCAAATTGGATCAAGCTCTGAAGTGATCTGTTAAGCTTTTATAACAGAATCAATTGCCTCAATGGCAGAAAAGCAAAAATATAAAACTTTTATTTAAAAAAATAAGCTGTCACACTCTTAAAAATGTTACACTAGATTTTAGCAGCAAGTTTTGTATTTTACTTTCAAAGTGCTCAGTGTCAGCCTTATAAACTTCTTATCTTCACATGCAGCCAGGGGTGAGAAAAAACACCTGATTGTGGCAATATGAAGCCCTGCTAATCTAAGTTGATTTTTTTTCTTAAATCATGACAAATTGACTCATTAAGCAGCTGTAGAATGCTTGAGAAAGTCTTCCTTTGAATGGCTTTAGCTTTGTTTAGCAATGATTACTTTTCACTTTTTCTGTCAGATGTGTGAAAGGAGTAGTTATTTGATTACAAGAGAACAAAAAGACAAAATAGGAACATGTTAAGGCAGATGGCATTATGAGCTAAGACTTATTTAATTCAGAGTGCACTGTAGTAAATAACAGCAAAAAACAATTCTGTTTCAAGTCCCTTGTTTCTGCTCTCGTAATTTAAAAGCAACTAATTCTCTTTCCCCATCTCTTTTCCTGCTTTTAATTTTTTTAAATCATCTCACAGGCAATTTTCTGCTTTCATGCCATCAGTCTCATTTTCTCAGTGATGTCCACGCTCTGTCTTGGACACATTTACAACTGTGCAAAATTAACTTCCTCCACTGTAGATTGATGATCACATAGATTGTCCTATTTTTGACCTCATAGCTTTCAGATTCTGCTTGAGGAGAAGTTTGTGCCCATGGGTAGAAAGGAGGGTAAATATGAGTTTGGCTTCATACAACCTCCTTTTACAGACCGATGAGCTAACGTGGAAATAAATTACACCTGCTAAAGATTTTAGGATGCAGAGATGTGCCACATGAGGTCATCTATGACCGTCTGAAGGACCAAAAGGAAAATATTAAAGTAACTGAATTATTCCTGTTTATTTATAGGTGTTACACAGGAAATCAGACATGAAAACTGGAGAAATAACACTCAAATCCAGCCACATGTAAAGAATTCATCCCTTGTTTCATAACACCAAACCTATTCTTATCAATGCCAATCTAATCTCTTATACAAGCATTCCATTATCTTTATGATTACTGTAATTTAGCAACCAGACACCAAGAAAAGCAAGTGAATATTCTGAAGAGCACACATGAACAAGTGAAGAGGTTTTTATTCAGCTTTCATTAATTTATTCTGTTTGCCTTTTTTTAGACACTTAAATTCAGACTCTGTAAATATTAGGCTTAAAAAAACATTAATTAGAAACTAATGAGCTCCATGTTTACCCAGGTGAGGAAATTGGAGCCTACAAACTTCCTCCCTAATCAACAAGTGACTCCAGGTGTTTTTACAGTTAGAGCCAGGGAAAATGTAATCAATAATTAAAATATTAAACAACTTTTTAATAATTAGTTTGTTTTCCCAAATTGGAAAAAACTGTTGCAAGGCTGCTGTAATAAATATTGTTTAATTGAGCTAAATTTATCATTCTGTCACAAAGTGAGGTGGATAAGGACTCAGGTGCAGAGTCCCAATCAAGAGACCAGCAGGTACAGTAATGGAAACTTTTTTTCTACACCAAATTAAAGGTGATTGTTGTATAAAAAAAATATATAACATTTAAAAATAAACAGGAATTCAGAACAAAATGCAGAAACTACATTTCACTTGGCAAGAGTAAGGACCATAAAAGACAAGAATCTGACAGAACAAGGAACACCTGGAACTATTTATGAAAAGTAAAATCACAAAAACCAAACAAGTGTGATAAAACTGAGTGTGTAACTAAGATCTACAGACTGACATATTCTGACACTTATTACTTCATTATAAATTAAGTGTTTTGATATTTGTATTACATTAATTTATGAAAAAAATAGAAACCTGGACCTTCACCATTGAAACAAATGAAGCATCAATTAATTCTAGAGAAGCTAAACCCATCTTTAAAGATAATCTTTATAGTTTGAGAAAAACAAAGCTATAGGATTCACAGGTTTAGAAAATAAAAAAGGACAGGCTTAGATAAACTTTTTCTTTTGGGGATGAACATTTTCTGTCTGGTTCTAACAATATCTGAATAGTTACTATTTTAGGAAACTAACCACATACTTAAAATGTTTTTTTTCATCATTGAAACTTTTGAATGGGCACATTTTGATCACAATAAAAGATGCACAGTAAGAGATTTAACTGTAATGAGTCCATCTTTTACTCTCCTCCATTTCTGCTGACTGAAGTGAAATGTGCACCGGGAGCCGCCACTACTCTGAGCTGGAACAAGGCAGTGCACAAAGATTTGTCTTCAGGAACAAGAACACTTGCAGTCATTTGAAAAAGAGTGGGATATGGGTAAACTTAAATGAAAAGATCTAGGAACTTGGACTCGTTTTATATCAATGACACAATCAGAAACTGAAGCCTCCATTAACTCCAAGGAAGTTTATCCCAGTGGTTAATGAGTAAGAAGGGGTCTTCACCCTGGAAAAACCAGCAGTCCATCATAGGACCAACATTCAGTAGATTGTAGTCTACACTCACACTCAGTTTAGAAATGCAAGCTTACATAACATTCGTGCTTCTTGGACTTTGGGAGGAAGTTTAGTTTTACTTAAATTCATGGACCAGCTGGTCCATAGTTTTCTAGATAACTATAAACTTTTAATAAAGAGCATGCCAATCTAACCCAACCTCAGTTTTCTTATGGTTTAACTTAATCTCTCATTTTAAAGTTAAACCAAAGTCCCATTCATTTTTTCCCCAACATTGTTTTCCTCACTCACACCATAAACCACAGAAGAAATCTAGACATCTGAGAACAGCACCTGTAGGCTGGTTCCAGTGCAAATTTAAAGTTCTGCCCCCTCCATGTAAAAAAAAAATTGTGAATTTTCCCTTGCTAAAATTATAATAGAAAAATACACTTCAGATAATTCTATTTTCCGGGTATCGACTTTTGCTAAGTGGCATAGTTCTTGCTGCTGTATGTTCAAATATTCATTTCTCTAATGGTTGTAATCAGTTATTTCATCCTTACAAAAAAAGGTCACGTCACCACGATTGTGTGGGGGAGAGTAGATGGGACTTAAAGACCCACAACACTAGTGCAAAGACTCTTGTTCCGAAAATTCGACATGACAGCTCCCATAAAAGGGGATCATGTGGCTTCAATTGTTTACAATAGAAGGCAGGACGCAAGGTCTGAAATAATCTACGTTTCATAATTCAAACCATATTTATTCATGCAGCATATCAACTGAAAGTTATTGCATCTGGTCTAATGTTCAGCCACTTTACATAAATTGACCTGTAATCAAGCCAGCTTCCACAATAATTTATTTTCAGGGTTTGTTTTTTGTTGTTTGTGTAATACTGACATTATGGCTGAAAAAATAAAATAAAATTGCGTTCTTTGTTTCGGATGTATAAAATCATTTCATGAAAAGTCAATTCAAGTACCGCCCCCTGTGGTTCATGTTGATTAAAGCAGCAAGTTGTCTATTCAATGGGCACAAGGCTATATGCAAACCCAACTGGCATGTAGCTGAACGTTAAACAATATTAATAAAACAGCCAGGCAGCTGCTATAAAATAAGATTACAGTTGTCAGAGAACAGAAATGTTACAGAGGGGTAATGCATATAAATTACTGCCACAGCTCAGGTTCTGAAAGAGGTTTGTCTGTGTCTGAGTTAATCTAATTATGGATGGATAATATGTAGGACAAATATTAGAACAACCAGAGGAAATCCAGTGAGTAACTGAAGAAACTGAAGTCCCAGCATCAATTAACAGAACCCTGTAGAATTAAACATTTTCACATATGACTGACTTAGAAAATAAAAACACAACCAGCTTGAGTTTAATTTTAATTTTTTCTATTTTCAGGGTTTGTTTTAAGTGTCAGACAGATATGAAGTCAAGCAGACCTACAGAAATCTCAATACAAAATTGACTACTTTCAGGTTTCAGTCTGATAAAGGTCTTAATTTTAAAGTATAAATGCAACACAACAGCAGAAAAAGGTGGAAAATTTCAGCCCTCAACTCACTTGACCTGCATGGTTGTGAATTGATGCCTAAAACTAAAATTTACTGTGGAAAAGCATGGAAGTCTGCAAGAAGAGGTCCAAGAGCTTAAACTGGGTCCAACTTGCTTGTAGCCATCTCACACTACAACTACTACAGGACATAAATGATTGTTTTCCCATTTCCAGTCAAACCTTAAACCACAGAGCAGCTGATTTGTGCTTCATGCTAAAGATTTTGGCTTTTCATTGTCTGTACTGCATGAGGAAACCTCTTTAGTACAGTGTTTAGATGGTACAAAAAGTCCACAGCAGTTTAATGAGATTCCTCTGAACAACATCCATACTCTCCGTCATTTATGCAGCAGAAAAAGTGTACTTTGGAAAGTATTAAACCTTTAAAACCTTATTGAGCCCAATATTGAAAGGAATAAATCAAAAGCACAAAAAAAACACAAGATATGGCACTTATTGGGCGGCAGAAGAAAAGGAAGCCACAGAGAGTCAAAGGTTGGAACTGGTCAATTTTATTAAGCTGACCTGATTTGGGATTAAAACATTGACATTTAAGCCAATTGATCCAATCTTTAGGACCCAGCCATCCCCTTCCAAATAAACCGTCTTGGCTGCTGTTCTGCACAAGTATAATGTTGCAATATATATAATTAAATGCCATTTCATGTTTTCCTACTACAGAATAATGCAATTATCAAAGGTCATCTTAACTTGCCATCTGTTGTTGATAAAGTGATGAACAATTTCAAAAATTATAATCTCATGAATATTATTAAGATTCTTGTATGATTTGCAAAATCAGATCTTCAGAGTGTTCATTGCATTGAAGTTTCACAAAAGCAAATTTTCATTTAACCTGGGACAAATTGATATGATCAATACAGAACTTTTACAATTTGTTGCCTGCTCTTCTGGGAGAACATAACATCAACATTAACCTCAAAAACAACACTGTAGTTATGACAAGCTAAAAATCACACCAAACACTGTACGAGTCCTGGTTATTATCCCACAAAGGAGAAATAATTTGACATTTAATGGAAATGTTTGGAATTTTGCTTATTTTTGCAGCGCTGATGAAACTAAATGACATCAGCAAAGAGAGTGGGCCAACAGCGGAAGCAGAGGCGTTATTAAAAGATAGCAAACTAAAGGATTCACTCTGTCTGCAGCTTCAATAAAAATAATGTTTATGGAGCAATAAGCATGATGGGGTTTTAATGCTGGGAGATATTTCTTCTTGTCCATGCTTTCTGCTGACTTCCACAGAAAGTTTCTCTCCCCAAAAAACAACCCCTAAGGTCTCTGATTTATGTAAGGAATGATAATCTGAAAGCTAGTTTGAAGAATATGCTCCCTCTTGGGATTTTGAGAGAAATTATATTGTGATTAGTCAATGCTGTCCATTAACTCGGTCATAATAGGATAAATTAGTTCCAACTAAGATTTTTTCTTCTGATCATAACTGTAGCCTTTTGAGAACGTCTGAAAAACATGTGTTCAAATGTGAAAATTGAGCTGCATGTAAGAAAAATAAATAAATTAAACCTCCTGAATGTTTGTTCAGTCATCAGATACAACATCTATAACTGTTTTATCAGTGGATTCCTCAACAAAATGAACAAAGAACCTGAAAACATTTGTATGGATTGGTGGACTTGTGGTGTCTCTTTGCATTTTTCAAGCCCTGTGGGCAAAAACAGGGGAAAAAAAAAACTTAGATGACGCACAGATTATTAGCATGCACACAAGCAGGTCAAGGAAGAAGTATTACCTAAAAACCTAAAAGAACCTGTCAGAGACTATTGTCTAAACTTTCTTGATCCTAAAGCCCACTGAAGCCTCTAAACTTTGTCACTTAGTGCTCTCAAAGTGTGATTAATGACACTTGATGAGGCAACATTAGCAGCCTATCAGAGTGCTAACAGATTTTTTTTTTCCTTGGGTCAAGTACACTGCAATTTAATGAGCAGCAGGGAAAGAGCACAACAAGAGAGATGATCAAGATGGAGCTAATTTGCACGTCAATGCATCAAGTGCTGCTGTAACGAAACAAAAACACATAAATAAAGAGAGGTGGGGGCAAAATGGAGAAAGCTGAAAGTCAGTACAATTTCCAAGTTTAATTAAGAAATCCTTGTAATTGGAAGCACAAACCAGTACAGTATGTGACAGGCGCACATTGTTGTGCACACTGGCAAAACTATAGATAAGTTGGTTATTTAACTTATTGAACATCAAATTAGTTAAATAAACAAGCTGCTCTTTGCAGCCTTTTTCAGAAGCAGGTTGCTAGATCTGCAAAGCACATGCTTTCAGAATCTTTTTTTTTTTTTTTTTTTAAACCAAGTCTTAAGAGCTTTTCTCAAACAGATAACCATGCACCATGTGGCTACCTGCACTCTCATGCTTCAGTAACACAGTTAATGGGAGCTTTGGCTTCACTTGATTAGAAGTGATGTGGTCATGCTAATGCAAACGGGCCATACCTTTAAGTATAGCCCTCTGATGTGGACTTTTCTTACTTTTACTTAAAGAAAAAATGTATGTCGCAGCTATGCCAACACCATGCATACACTGCACATGCAAGTAGTACTTTGATATTATGTGCATTTTTTGTTTCTGATCTACCATAGTGGATCAGAAAATTCCTACAATTGTGGTGACCATGAGATGCAAAAAAACACATATATACATATAACATATATACTTATAACCATATATACACACACACACACACACTGTATATATCTATATATAGATATATATCTATATATATGATAAGTGATAGTTTAGATCTGTTGAAGTAAGGTGAAAAAACTTCAACAGATCTATTTTCTGCAAATACAAGATGCTATCTTTTGTTTTCTGTTTTTGAATGAGCAATTTTGGTAAAACTTGGATATGTTTTGCATCTCTGCACATCTGCAGAAAAACAGCAAAAACACAAATTGCAAATCTAAGAAGCCCTTTACAAGTGCCACATTTACTTCTTCAAACCAAGATTTAACAGAAAAAAAATGGAAATCAAATTATTGCACTCACTGTCGACATGTGCTTGTTAAGATATTATTTCTTTAACTTTCCGGTCGCAGCTATCAGAGATGTGAAAGGTTTCCCACCTTATTACTGAACTCCAAGTGATTTGAGGTACATCGTGTTCTGTCAGTGAAACCTTCACTTCTGAGAATCCTGTCAACATGTGGATCTTAAAAATGAAAGACAGCAAAAAAGAAAAAACAACACAGGATTCTGAAACATTCAGCTCTTCAAACGTCCTAAATTAGCTCACTTGGGGCAAAAACAAACAAGAATCTTACAACAACCCACTGGGTCATGTTTCTTTCACCCTTTACTTGATCAGCAGGACTTTCTGGCTGTGAGCACACACACACACACACACACACACACACACACACACACACACTCGGCACTCTACCGCCAAAAGTGACAGAGCGAGGGGAGGAGGGAGAACTGAAGGGAGGATGGGAAATGCTGTGAGCAATCTGTCATCTGAGATGTTGGAAATGGCAAGGAGATGATTGCAAGGGGTGGCGAGGAGGAGTGTAGGCAAACTAATCGAAGTCCGACTATTAATTCCTGACACACTGATGAAGCAGAGCTGACAAGCTTTGAAAAGAAGAAGGGGCGTAAGATGAGGAAAATAGCCGAGAAAACGCTAAAAACATTACTAGTTTGCATAAAAGAAAAAAAACAAACAGTCAATCCCATGTTTTTTGTTTTCTTGAATAAACAATGTTGTGAAAATGTAGTCGTCTGTTTATCCCCACCTAAGGTGTGTTGTAGTTATTTTTCTGCCTCGAGACCTTTTACAGCCCTGCAAAACCTGAAGCACATAAATAAGAAGCTTTGACAGGAGAAGCATTCACTGTAAAATGTGGCACTTTGAAAAGCCAGAGTGCAGACTCCTATACTAAGAAAACACATGTAACACATGGTTAGCTCTATTAGCTTTTGTTTGCATTTGAGTTGCATTCAATTTCAGACAACAAAAAGAAGCATAATGAAAGGTCAAAAGTGAAAAAAACAAAATTGAAGAAATGCAGATGGTTTGGAGTTAAAATGCCAGTCTTATAGAGATAGCAGATTGATTGGTCAATAGGCGTTTTTGGAAAAAAGAAAATCCTAAAAAAATGAGGAGCAGCTCCTTAAATGAAAAATCAGGAAAACCACATTGAAATCTGACACCATCTGGATGTGCTCTGTGGGTTTCCCGCATCCATCTGATGAGAAAGTTTGTGCCCATGATTGATTGGCAAGTATTTTCAGATAGGGGCAGTATTTGGCAGGAAGCGAAGGCTGGCAGTGATGAGGCAATCAGGGCTCTTGCCTCAAAAAGCAAAAAGAAAACCCTTTTGGGATAATTTAGCTGTAGGGACTGACTTGGGAAGAGAGAAGCTTTGGCAGCCAAAAGGTTGCCTAGTTTGACACACACTGCAGTCACAAATAAGTATGAATCAACTTCCTGTTAGAGTTATCTTTCAAGATTCACTACTGATTTTTATAGAGCAACATTCTTATAAGCTCAGTTAAAAAACCTTGAAGATAACCCTTAAAAATAATTGTTTTATCCACATGGCTGTGCTCTCCTAAAAACCTTATAACCCTCCAGCTATATTAATATAACCAATAAAAATAATTTAAATACATTAGCTTAATTTATAGTATTTTTTCAGTCAATCCAAGTCAACCAAACATGATTTTCTCCAGCCATTTCATTTCAGAGCCACGGTTATTGTAACTAAGAATCGCACATGGATTTTTAAATCAATAAGGCTATTTCACTTCGCGTGGCAAGTTAGATTACTCTGGAAAATGTCAAGGCAGCAGCTGAGCTGGGAGTTCAGAAGTTCCAGGACATAAAGAATGCTCTTTTATAAACACAAATATGTGACTGTATCATGGAGAATAAAGTTTCTTTTAATGCAATCGCAGCATGCAATGAATATGTGAATATTCTAATTACTTCCTCCTTATCAGTGAGTCAAAGTTTCAAACTTTGTCTGAAGTTTATTTCTTTTTTTCCCCTTAAACTTACAACAGGCAAGAACTTTGTCTGCGCTTTGATTGCCCAAATTTTAATATTAATTGCTTCCTGGATGTTTTCCTGATTCATGCAATTGTCCCACAGTTTAATTAGAGGGAGCAAAATAAACAATGAGCTGGATTTGATTTTTGCCCGCATAATGGAATTTAATGGGTCGTGCTCAGTCTCCGGAGAGCAACAGAAACCCACAGATTTTCACAGAGCTTTTCTTTTTGAGTGAATATGAAAGGAGTAGGACGTTTCTGCAGAATTTGGGAGGTCATAATCTCACATTTAAACAAGAGTGCCTCACTTTGTTTATTTTCTGCACTTTTCAGTTCCTTTACGACAACAAAACAACCAAACTCAAGTGCTTTCAGTTAATTATTATGCATTATGTGATTTGTTTTTTTGTTTGCTCTTTTAAAAATCTTGTTAAACCATGCATTGCATTTAGGTTACAGTTGTCTTTGTAGCCAAAACCAGTTCAGTTAATCTGCATGGGCACAGAGGAGAGAAAACCAAAGAAAAAAAATAAAGGTGGTGGTTATGGCTGAGAACAGGATTTGATTTAGGCTGTTGCCCCAGCGCTACGCTTCTTTATATAACTCTGACTTATGTGGAGCCAATGCTCTAATAGCCTTTTTGGTCAGCAACTCCCCGTGTTTGAGCATTTGAACCTGAGCAGTCACAACACAAGCTCAGTGGCGGGGCTGATCTGCAAAGACATCAGAACGAGCCTGTGACAGCAACACGTCGGCTTCCACTCTCTTTCCACCTATCAAAGCGAGCTGCAACAGCAGGGATGGCAGATTGCTTGTGCTTCATGTCCAATTCTGCAATCATCGGTGTTTCCATGAAGCATAGCTCAGCTAAGAAGGAGTGCCATAAAATCTGAAGGTCGAAATATGTGAGATAAACGGGATACAGGCTTGTCAGGGTTGTGTTTATTCATATAAATCTGAAAAAAGAAGAAGAACAGACATGGTTGGTATTCATGAAGGCACAACATATGCAGACAAGGCTTCTCCTGTTCATTAAAAATTTGAAGTAGATGCTTTTGCAACCTAGTTGTGCAAACTAGGCTGAGCCTTGCACAGAATGACAGACAAAGAGGGGAAGAGAGAGAGTGAGTGAGGAGAACACCCAGCAGTGGCAAGCTGGATTTTAATTGGCTATTTGTTTTTCATCAGTCCCAAAGGAGACAATATTTATGAGTTTGATCTTTCTGCATTGCTCCAAAAGAACAAGAGTGCCTGTCAGAAAGTGATATGCAATGAATCTTTTTTTTCAAGCAGCGGGAGGACATTTTGCATCATTTATTGTGGAACTTTGTTTTGCATCCCATTAAGGTCAAACTAAATACAGTAACAGGTGTGAGAAGCAGCTACAAATACACCAAAACACACCTGAACGATGTGTATCCATTATAAAAGTGGCTACTAATAAAGAAACCCTCTTGAGTGTAAGACTGTGGTATTTGATCTCACAAATGTATTTTACCAGAAAATAGAAATCCAGTCAAAGCTGTTATAATTTGCATTCATTTAAGTATATAATGAGCCAAAAGGCCAGGTGGAGACAGAACAGGACCAAAACACATGCTGGCAATCACATTAAGATATCAGAGGAAAAGGTTTGCCTAATAGAAAACCCAGAGAGATAATCCATGCTATGAAATTATTGATGAGGTTTTGGAGCGCTGATGAGAATGTTTGACTAACCTGACCTTGGGTTAATAAGAATTTGAGATGCTGCTGTGAGGGATAGGTTTCTGCCCTTACTGCTCAGTGCGGAGCTGATGGTTCACCTGAAATACATCCCAACACAGACACAGAAATATGCTGTTTCTGTTTAATTGCCAATAAATTCTGAATCTGTCAGAAAATGCCATCTGTTTACACGGGAAACATGATGCCAGTTGGTTTATCTGATTAGAAATGTAAAGCTTCAGTTTTTATGAAAGTCATGCTGTTAACATTTTCTCATCCATCCAAAAATATTGATTCACGTACAAGAAATTCAGCAGAAAGTCCATCTCAGATCTCATTTCCAGGAGGGACCTTTGAATGCTTTTTAACTTGAAGTACTTTTGCTGGTAAGAAAGAGATAATTAGATGGAAGAACTGGAGCAAAAAGCTCCCACACATCTTCCCACTTGCACACAAGTGCATCTTCAGATGCCCACAAGCATGACACACAGTCTTCAGGTTCACTCTCACAATCTTAACTCGATAACAACTGACCTCCTGTGCAGCCCGAACAAAAAGTGCTGCAAAGGTTCAGTCTGCAAGCACAAAAAAAAAAAAAAAAGGATCTAGTCAGTTGGAAAACTGGCCATTAGGAGGCGGCTTGCCATTAAAACAAAGAAGCAGCAGCTGAAAGCCCACCTGGACATGCTTGAACGCCCACAAACATGCATAGAGATGCATTCAGAAGGTAATCCAGAGCGGTAGCCTTTGATGACGAAACAGCTGTTCTTCGCTCTGTCTAACAGAAGGGGCTTGAATGTAGCCTTGACTAGAGTTAATCTTCCATGCTTCCACTCAGCCACAACATAAAGACTTTTCCTCTGGGTGTCTTTACCTGAATATTCTCCTCCCCTGTGCTGCAGCAGCCCCATTTCAGCTTCTCCACATCAAACTGTTCAGACTGGGCACCACTTCAGGCACAACTCTCATTTTAGCTCCCAGTTTAGACGCCTATCCATTTCACAAAAGTTAAAGTCTTCTTCCCAGAGGCAGTGGGAGAGCGAATATGCTGTGCTATAAAAAAAAATTAGGCCACATGCTGAGAAAGACCAGACAGAATGAATTGTTCTCTGCAAAGCAATAACAGTCTGTAGAGTTTTTAATTGAAAAATGGTGTGATTCAAGTGAAAGGAAGCTCTGCTTATGCAGATAATTTTACTTTATGAATGAATGTCTGAGTGCATGTTTGATATTTCTCTGGCTTGATAATTTTAGGGGAGAGGGGATCATTACAATCAACAAAATATATCACAAAACAAGACTTTAGGATAAACAGCAGCCTTGGCAGAGCTAAAATATTTAGTTACTTTTTTGTTTGTAACACCAGCTTTAGGTTTATATTTATTTTTACATTGATTTCTCAAAGAAAAAAACAGACATTCTAGTATGGACTGGACAGGGTTACCCTGATTTGGAGATAGTGGTGCAGGAAAAACTCACTCCCCAAGCCTTCATTAGGGGTCTCCGACCAGCCAGACTTCGTGAACATATTTGTGTCCACTCTTGCGGCAGCTGGTCGGCGGTCCTTGCAGAGGCGGAAAGGGTGGACCCATGTTAAGCATCAAGAATGACAGTCAAGGTGCGAGGTTGTATGCAGCCCAGGCTAGGACGGAGAGTGATGAGGAGGAGGACACCCTGAGAAATGCATCGGCTGCCCAACTGCAAATACCATACCGGGAGCGGTGGCGACATAGAGGAGCAGAATGATTCCGGTGTGGAGAGCTGGGTCATCTGGCTCGGGACTGCCCAGCTCCAGCTCCACAGAAGAGAGACTTGCTGCTCCCTTTAAAATTATTGGGGATGGTACTGAGGGAGGCCTACCACCACCACCAGAAAATACCCTGTTGGAGAAAATGCATTGAGGTTGGGCCGGCTAGGCATACTGCATGGACTATACATGAACATTAGGCTTGGTGGCATTTCCCTCTGTGTCCTCATAGATGGCCCCACAGTCTCCTTGGTCCAACCAGGCACACTGCCTAGCACAAAGATGCCAAGGCCCCCAGGCTGGACTCTAACCAAGAGATACGTCACTACAGCCACTGGGGAGCACTCCAGGATGAAGGGCCAGTGGGTCCTTGATGTAGAGATGGACGGTCAGAGCAGCCGGCACCTGTTCTGGCTGGCAGACATCCAAGATCCCTGCATTATTGAATTGGATCTGCTAACAACATGGGGGGCATAACAGATGTTAGCGCAGCCACACTCCTACTGTGACACAAAAACATCTAACTCCACCCCAAGGCCAGGAAGGGGTGTGACAAGCCAGTGCCCCAACACTATTGGGAGACCCTAGCAGGGTCCTACCAAGACTGCCTGACAGCTCAATGGGGATTAGTGGGAAAGAAAGACAAATACTGGCGGTTCTGTGTTGACTTCCGACGGCTGAACAAAAACACCCGCAAAGACTCCTACCCTCTCCCACGCATTGATGATCCTCTGGACTATATTGCTGGGTCCAGCTGGTTCAGTTCCTTTGATCTCCGCAGCGGCTACTGGAAGGTGGAACTGGGCCCAGAAGCCCACCCCAAGACCGCATTCACCATTGGGCAGGGATTATGGCAATTTAAAGTGATGCCTTTTGGCCTTTGCAATACCCCGGCAACCTTTGAACGCCTGATGGAGAAGGTACCGGCCTATGTCCCACAAAGCCGTTGTGTGGTCTACCTGGACGACATCCTTATGCATGCAGACAGCTTTGAAGCTGCCCTGGCAAACCTCCAGGAAGTGTTCAACGCCATTCACCAGGCCAATTTGTGGCTTCACAAACAGAAGTGCCACCTGTTTTGTAAAGAGACCACCTTTCTGGGCCAAATCATCAGTGCAGCTGGGGTGTCCACAGACCCAAACAAGGTCAGCATGGTGAGGGATTAGCCAGAGCCGTGGGATACTGGGGAGCTGCGTAGTTTCCTGGGGCTAGCCTCCTACTACCGGATGTTTGTGAAGGACTTAACCACTATCGCTAGTCCCCTCCATCGACTGACCCAGCAGGGACAAACATTCCACTGGGATGGTGACTGTGCTGCTGCCTTCTCCACACTCAGAACAGCGCTGGTTGATGCCCCAGTGTTGCAATACCCTGATCCAAACCACCCCTTTATTGTGGACACTGATGCCAGTGATAGAGGCATCAGGGTGGTTCTCTCTCAAGGAGGGGAAGGTGGAGAACGGGTTGTTGCTTATTACAGCCGCCCACTCAGCTGACCAGAAAGGAACTACTGTGTCACTTGATGAGAGTTGTTGGCCGTTGTCCAGGGGGTTTGACACTTCCACCACTACCTCTATGGAAGGAGATTTCTGCTCCGCACAGACCACACATCCCTGACATGGCTGCTGAACTTCAAAGAGCCAGAAGGTCAGCTAGCTCGGTGGTTAGAGGCACTGCAAGACTTTGACTTCCAGGTCGTCCACCGGGCTGGCCGCCTCCACGGTCATGCTGATGCCCTATCCCACCGGCGATGTGCAGTAGGAACTGACAGTGTCAATGCAAGTAGGATCGCAGCCCAGTGGATCCCCGGGCAGTGGCCATACGAGTTGTCAGCAACAACCCACCGCATCCTGAGTGTTCCCAAGTGGTGGGAACACCTGTCATCCTGTGGGCTTACCGGACAGCAGTCCAAGAGTCCACTCGCTGCACCCCTGCCTTCCTGATGTTTGGCCGTGAACTGCGCATTCCAGTGGACTTGGTGTTTGGACCGCCCCCCAGGAACAGAGAGGTCAGTCGGGCCAGGATTGAGCTATTTCTGTGACTTAAAAGAGCATCTCGGGGTTGCTCATGAACTGGCTCCAGAGGCACTAGCTGCAGCCAGGATCAAGCAGAAGCAGGACTACGATTCCCACTGCCAAGGACAGAATTTTGTGGCTGGGCACAAGGTTTGAGTGTTCTGCCCAGAGTGAAAAAAAGGGCTGTCCCCTAAGCTCACCAGCCAGTGGGCTCGACCATGTGTGGTGATGCAGAAAGTCTCTGATGTGGTGTACCAGGTGAAGCTGCAAATTCGGGGCCAAATAGTGGTCCTTCACCGGGACCGCCTTGCTCCATACAAGCCAGGCAGGCCTGCAGATGGAGGTACAGAGACTGTTTCTCCACCGGTAGCAGCTCCAGCACCCTGGAAGGTTCTGGGTGAGTCCCCGCGAGCTAGCCGTCGACGTTGGCAGCTCCCAACAAGGTTCAAAGACTTTGTAATTGACGGGTGATGGAAAAGGGTGTGTTCTGGTTATGTTCAGTTACCAGATCGTAGTTCAGGTCATATAGGCATTTCGGTTGCTGGGACAGCTAACCGTCTGGGGGGAATATTGTAGCGGTTGCTGGGATAACTTCCTGTTATTTTTCTCATGATGCTTAGCGGCACGCTGTTGTATTTTCTTTGACACCGTAAGTGAGATGGAAGTGTGTTAGATGTACCTGCCTCTGGTGTGCTATTAAAGTTGTTGTTTTTCTGCCCTTCAATTCTGGTGTCATTATTGGTTCCGACCCACACAAGGTTACAATTTATTGCTTTCATAATACAACATAAAACACTACGATCTGCAGGCCATCAGTTTTTATGATGCGATTGCTCTCCACTCTTTTTGCAGAGTGAACAATTACCAAAATTGAATTCAGTTACAAAATTAACTTGTGCACAAACACTTTCTTCCTACATAGAATTTTTTCCCACTTCCCATCACCACCAGTGCTAACAAGATACTCTTCTGGCATGTTAACTGGTTCTCAAGCACAGACAGACTGCACACTGTTGTTGCCATGATGCTGAATTATGGTTTTGCTTACTTTCTGGTGTCTTTACAAGTTTGCTTCCCATTTCAGTTCTCTAGTCTGAACTTGCAGTTCTTCAATGTGCTGCTTTTAAAACAGCGGAATCTTTGGTTTAACACCAAAAAGAGAGACATTAAGTAAACTTGTGAAGTCTGACTGCCTCTTGTAGCTACATTTGGGTCCATTTTAAAAATAATATTGCAACTATTTTAAATGACCACAAGCTTTAGATCTGATATGCTCTTAATTAAACACATCTCAGACACAAACTAATATTTGAAGGAAAATTGAGAACGTTTTCTAATACAGTATATTTAAATCAGCAATATTACAATTTTTTGTAAGACCCTCAATTGATCTAAAAAAATCTTACTGTGTTTTTTTCACCACAAGTGAGCTGCCATACAAGGTAAAGCAGGTTTTGACCCATAAATGAGTTCCCAACTCTTTGTTTACAAACCACACAAATTTGGAAAGCAGGTTACGTGGTCTGTCAGTTTAAATCTGTTTTTTTTTTAAATTTATATTTGATTGTGTTGAGTCTCATTATTGAAAACTATTATTTTGTCTCTTTGTTTTTAACCTTTTTTGGTCTCCATTTTCTTGTCATTGCTGCTTTATCCCTATGTATTTCTAGTTTTTTGTTCCTTACGTCATCACCTATTCCTTATTGCCAATCTGCGTCAGCGTTTCCTTTTTCTAACAATGTTTAAGTTGTTTTTTTCCACACTACAAGACACCACTCATTTTAATTTTTAATTTCCTGCCAGCTAACAGCTTTTAAAATGAACTCTAAAATAAATTGTTTGAATTTCAACTTCTAAATTAGTCTTTCACATTTGCATTTATCAACCAAACAGTAGAAAAGTTTAATATATTTTACATTCATGT
>JAOXNZ010000002.1:18100728-18115490 GCA_028566095.1 Kryptolebias brasiliensis | reverse complement strand
TCCACAGCTCTGCACTGAAAACAGCTCAACACAACACCTAAAGCACATTGACACAAACTATCGTAAATCTGTGCACACAGTTTACTAAACTGAAGAAAAAGATTTATCTGCCCTCCATTTTAATTTCTATACCTAACTTTTCCTGGGCTCTGTAGTTATGAGAGCAGGTATCACCTGTCCATAAGGGCAGATGGGGCACAGCCCAACTAAAAAGAATAAAAACATAATTTGCCCTACAAAGTAGTTCCTCCTAATAAACAATGTGAGTTACCTGATTACTTGAATGTGGGTGCAGGAGGAGTTCATTTCTCTGTTTTAATGTTTAATGTTTGCTTTTATTCTTTTAGTCTTCATCACACTAAGGAAACCATTTCAAGTTGAGGAAACCAAAAAACCTGTTTCATGAAAGTCGAACTATAATTCTACAGTGAACACATTTTCTTTTACATTTCTGTATCATCTTTATGTATCTATTGGTGTGTTGACAGTTTTGCACCAGATGTTGCTGTAGCTTTGAGAAAAATGGAACAATCTTTGTTGTACATGTTGGTACTCTCTTCAAAACCGTTTTAGCCAATTAGACAGGTCTCTTTGTAGGATAAATTATTAGGTATTAATAAAATGGGCTTGACCCTTCTGGTGAACAAAAAGTATTTGATTTGTGAGGTCGAAGCTGTTGAGCTGTAAGTTCTTGGGTCAAAATGAGGAGGGGGAGTGAGGGATGAATGTTGCATGAGGTGTTCATTTATTGAAGCCATTTGTCTGTGGAACAGGAGACAACTGCGACTTTCTGGCAGAGTGAGACTATTTACAGCTATTGGCAAGACGATGCAAACACTGTTTCTCTCCCTGAGGGTGTCTGTCTGGTAATCCTTTCAGAGCATCTCTTTACCTGTGACACATGGAGACCGACTGTTCCAAGCTACAGAGCAGAATGTTTCTGCCAATAACCTATTTACATACATTTCTTCATTAAGCAAACAGATGAATTTGAGAGTGATGCATGACACTTAAATACTCAAACATGATATTCACCCACTTTGACACTGTTCATTTAATAAAACTGCATTTGCTTTGTGCTCATTTTCATCCTCTGAAAGCTAGTCTGCATATTCTTTGCACAATCTGGTTGAAATACGGTAACATGGGCACAGAGATATTTTAACACTTTACATTTATGAATGCTAATCAAGAAGAGGCCACAAAACATCAGAGCATATCAAATATTCATGCTCTTTCAACCGCTCACTGCAGACAAAATGAAGTATGTGGAAAAAAACTTTGGCACCGATTTACAATTTAAAAGAATGACAAACTCGTATACAAGCATGCATCTCAAAAAGACGGCAGCTGCAAAAATGTGTTTAAAATCTGTTTTGGATTTGCATTGTCACGTCAAATGTTAGCAAATATACATTAAACATAAATCTAAGAATTTGGGGATTTCATAAACTATGGTAGGCAATATAAAAAGTTTCTGAAATCTCTCAGGCATATTACAGTAAAAACAGACAATTTATAGCAGATATCACTATGTGGGCTCAACAGCACGTTATAAAATCCCCCATCAGACACCGCAAGCACAGATGCGAGTTAAAAAACTTCCGCTTTCTCTGGGTCCAAAGTAATACTAGATCACCTGGAGGGGAAGTAAAAAATCTGAGGTCTGTACAATAAAAATCTGAGCTTTCATTTGAAACTTATTGATGTTGAGTCCTTCAGGCTGAAGATAACAAAAAGCACCTGACTTGTTCAGGACAGCAAGTGTTGGGTGTAGATCAGGACAAAGTTAAAAAGTTTAAAATTCAGCCTCAGTGATCATGTGGATGGGCATCAGTGCTCATGACAGCGGTAAGTTATAGAGCTGCATAGGCAGCACCAATGGCGAACAACTTAAACAAATTCTTCCAGAACTTTCAAAGAATGTCTTGCCTATTTCAGCAAGATGTAAAACCATATTCTCCTCATATTACCACAGTTTGACAAAATGGCTGAACAGAAGCAGTTTCAGGTTCATCAAACAAAGCATTTTACAGATGTACAGCGGAAGTCCAGTTTCAAGCAAGAATGAGAAAAAAATAATTTTCCAAATTATAGCAAGTAATTTTAGATTAATGCTTATAATGCTATAAAAATGACACGATGCAACACAATGGCAGACATACAAAATAATGAAATTCCAGCTAGACGTCAAAGGAATCCATCTAACCAGACTCAAAGATCTTTTTGTGATCAAAACAAGAGTGCAGATCAATCAGTTTCCCTTTCTGGTAGGTGTGAATCAATACTGGCAATATTGATAAAAACTGGTGTCTGATTCTGTGTGCTTTTATTTGGTTCATCCAAGTGGCAGAAGTTTCTTAGACTTTCAAAAGATAAATGCTATGCCCAACCACCCACATATAATCTTCAAACAGGTCTGTTCTTTTCCAAATCGTTTATTGAGGAGACTTCAAAACTAATATTTCATACTTTGGGTTAGTAAACAAGTCTGTCAATATTGTTACATAAGCATCCAGTTCAAAACAGATTCTGCATTAAAACCATCAGTCATCCATTCTTTTTCCTCACTCAAATTGAAACCATGTTGTATATTTTTGTACAAATATGAAATAAATTAACTTTAAATCAGTTGCAAACCATTAAATGTTTATCATCCTAACCTTTTTGTTGAGAAATGAGACTGTGTGAACTTGTTTCAGTGGTGCAAGATTCCCTTTATGGGTCAAAACTCCTTTGAGATGGGCTGCAACAATTTACATGTGCAAATTCAGTGCTGACCAACCAGTGTAAGTGTGTAAGCAATCACAGAGACTCTGCTTACACTTGCTGAGTCGACTTTATAGGCCATATTTAGTGCACTCGGCTAGTATGTGCTGAGTTGTAGAATTGTCTTTGCCAGCAAGCTCTTGTCTCGTCAGTCTATCTGTTCCATCCTCCTCCTCTGAGCCATTATAATCACTCTGGTTTTCTTTGGCACAAAGCAGAAAAGCTATTGTTTAAAATTTGAGTTGTACAGTGTCTCTAGATAGTGTGCATTTGTATCTTAAGATTTTAATAAAGTTTAACTTTGTGTATTTGTGTAAACAGTCCTTTTTTCTTTTCCTCATGGTAAGAAGACTTTTATGTGACATAAATCATTCATGAACAGGTTTGTCTTTCAAGATCAATAAAAAGAAATGCAGCAAACAGTAGGATGTCAACCTCTCCATCCACTTTTGTTTTCTCCAATATAAAATCTAAGCACTAATTTTGAAGAATACACTGTCTTTTAGAACTGAAGTACAGATTCTTAAATCATATTAACAGCAGTAAAAATCCAGAATGCATAAGTTTCAATATAAAAAATATGAAAGACATCTTTTATTATTTTTCAAAATTATTATTTATATACTCCCAATGCATGTGGGGGTTTAGTCCTGGTTTCTCCCATATACCAAAAACATGTATGTTAGGTTAATTGGTAACTTTATATCGTCTCTAGGTGTGAGTGAGAGCGTCAATAGCTGTCTGTCATTTTTGTCTCTATGTGGCCCTGTGATGGACTTGCAACCTGTCCCGGGTGTACCCCACCTCTCACACAGCGATTTCTAGAGATAGACACCAATCCAACTGTAACCTGGACAGAAGAAACCGGATAAAGAAAATGGATGGATTATTTATATATTTAGATTGTAACATGAACAGATAAGTATTTATGATACACTGAAATATTAGTTGTCCTAATCTTCAAAAGCAAAATTGCTATAATTACCTAACCCTGTCTCATAATTAGTCCATTAAATACTACAGTGGAATGCAGTGTTCAAAACACAGTTTGTTTCCCTTTGCTTCAACTCAAATAATTATGGTTAAGAGATAAAAATGTATGATTTGGTTTGAAGAACAAACTAAGGTTTAGACATTACAAATTTAATTGCTTATTACCATGGTTACCATCACAACACATGAACACTGCTCTACACAAAATAGGTTTGGAACATAATACCATTTCAAAAATAAAACATGGATGTATATAATTATTGAATGTTTCACATTGATTGTATTACCTTCTGAAATGCAGGTATAAGCATAAACTATGTAAAACAACTACTAAAATATCATTTTGGAGAAAACTAAAAATTATCATCATGTCAAAAACACTAGTAGTAACAATATTTTGGGCAGCAGAGGAGGAACTAGACCAGGAATTTTTCTGTTTATTGTCCCAAATCCAAGGGTGACCTCAGACATTTGCTCACAGATTCCCTTCATAAAATCACTGAAAATATTTTTTCTCTACAATTAACATACAAAATACAACAATATACTGACAGCAAACGTAGCATTTTGCAAAGCATTTATTGCCATTTCTGAACTAGTGTATGACTGTAGGACAACTGAATCAACTTTTGGAATTTCACATCATCTGCCATGCTCATTAGCACAACTCCAAAAATACTCAACTGTGTTTAAGCACAGATCAAATCAATCCAGCAAGCTCTTGGACCCATGTGTGATTGAAAAATATTGTTTTGTGTTCATAATTCTTAGTTAACCAATTTTGATTAAACACATTAATATTGATCATCTCTGATTTATTTTTCTTGTAAAAACAAAAACAATTTCAGATTAAACAACTATTTCAGATTTTCCTAAAGACAGTGGGTTATTTCAAAAATGATAAAAAAAAAACAAGTGCAATCTTTGAGTCCGACTTCCTATAAATTCTATATTAAGACATTCATATGTGCTCTATCACTCATTTTGATCAACTTTACTCCCCAGTTTCTTGCAGAGGGAAGTGCCAGCAGATAAAACCATTAGACAGTTTGTTTTTATCAACTCTCAGCGATGAATGCTCACATCAAACAGATCAATATCATGTCCCAATGGGATACAGCAAGGAGTGACTACTCAGAGCACTGTGAATACTTCTCATGTATTTGTGTTTCATGGATAAACGTTCTCAAATGAATGCAGATGGGGCTGCATGCAGCAGGAAACGTGCACACACAGCCAGTTCTACATGCAGCAATTGTGTGGTTTACACAGCAAGCGTACTGATCAATACACTCTGAGATCAAACTGTTTAGGCTGCCCTGATTTGAAAAGACATTCACCATCATTCAACCTGTTATAGTTCAACACAAGTCATCAGCTTATCACATTTAGTTGCCCTGATATCATGTATGAATGGCAGCAAGTAAATGAGACGGTGCATCTGTTGTCAGGATTAGTGCGTCTCTCGATAGCATGGGAAGATAAAGTGATAAAACCTGCTCATGACTGTCCACAGCTTACAGAAGCAACATAATGGATTAATCACAGTCTGCAGCTGGGGGTTTACTTTTTTCTTCGTGCCTTGAAAAAGCTTCTCCAGGAAAGCTGGGCACCCTCCCAAATGCGCCTGCCTCACTTTATTTTTATTTATTTTTTTTAGCTGCTGTTGAGGTGATCTAGCTCAAAAATCAATGAGACTGAAGGGAAAGGTCTCTTATCATAAACTAATTAAAATTAGCTCAGGACAGAGGAAACGCCTCACAGAATGCCATTAGTTTTAATCACACGCACACACTTTAAAGACATCACCTCAACAGAAGTCCCACTTTCTGTCAAGACAAATTAGGGAAGATGCTTTCATTTTTTCTCAGACTCACATCTCAAACATTTTGGTAATGCATCAAGATAAGAGGAATAATACATTTATATTTGTTAGCAAACTTTTGTAAGAAGGAATAAGTTACTGATTTTTATGTAAAAGGGGTCAAATGTGAAAAGGTAAAAAAGTGACAGATGATATCTTAAGCTTTAGCTTTCAAATAAAAAAGGGGTTTTTGAAGTTGTGTCAGAAGTGAAAAAACTATGCATCAAGACTGGTATCTTATGCAGTCAGAATGCTAAATATGTTGGATGCCAACAAATTTAGTATACACAAAAGAAAAGAAATTAGGCACAAGTGGTTTTCTGTGTGAGCATTACAAGCCCATAATACTGTGTTTAATTGGATAAACATCAGCATATATCATGCAGCATCATTGGACAGCACCAGCAGAAAAAGATCTGCAGGATCAATGGGAAAGTACAGTGAAGCGAACAAAAGCTACAAATACATTTCTCATTTGCTTTTCCTCCACACAGCAGTAGACCACATCATAAAATTTCATTTTACTCTGTAATGGATGGTCCATCAAACTGCAGGCAAATTTAGCACTTAATCTGTCCTTTGGCAGAATTGCAGCTTTAACATTTGGCCTAAACTTTTGAATGAGAACACAAATGTTTCATTACATTCAGACAGTCCCTTTTTTATAAAAAACTATTTCACTGCTCTGCAAACACACATCTGTTGCTTTCACTGATTGCACGCACTTCACAGCCTCCAGCAGTTCTGTGACAGGCTTAAATTTATGTTTTCTGTGTGCTGGACAGTCATAATAACCCATAGTTTCCATACAGGTGCTTTCCATAATTTATTTTTCAAGGCTTGAAACAGTCCATCTCTGAGGCGTGAAAGCTGCTAATAAGCTAGAAAACCACATTCCCATGCTAACACTCCATATAATATTTGGTTAGCTGGCATCAGTTAATGTGTGTCACTATATATTCACCTGCTGGTATTTACACAGCTCCAAGTCTCCTTACTACTCTAATTATTTATGCAAGGACATGTCTTACCTTTGCAGTATTCATGTCTGTGAAAATATATGGCTCCCTGCTAGAATATGGGCAGTTTAACAGTGTTTTGAACCCATTTCCTGCTAATGCTTTTCTCCTAATTAAATTCAAACGTTTTTCTTTTTTTCTTTTTCCTCTCTCGCCATCTGCATCTTTTACCCTCTTATACACACACACACACACGTATATACACAAACATAACTCTTCTCACTCTGGATGAATTTGGAGTGCAGTTGAGATGAAGGCAACAAAGCTAATTGCATTAGCATCAATTTACTGGTGCGGAGAGGACAGCTGTGCAACCCGGTGATGTACGCCCTCTGTTAACAGCCAAAAACAAAGTACAGCATGCATATGTGTGAACACCTGACAGAGTGCATACTAGCCTCTCTAGACATACACAACTCAGCAGTTGCATTTTCACACTAATTATGATGATCAGTATAATTTCATTAACCTATTTACATGCACTGGAGAAACTGCCATTGGTATTTCCATTTCCACACTATCTTTCCACAGTAATTGCTGATAGAACAGATTTTCACGATTCTCTCCCATCAACAGCTACCAGGGGCATAAATCATTTGTCTGACACCAGATGTGGTCATATAACTCCTCACTGCATCTTTTTTCCCTCTCAGCTTCTCAACACATCTAAGGATGCAAATTAAGACCTGCCTACAAACTGATGACAGGGTGTTCTGTAGGCCATTATAGTTGGGACAACAGTTTGAATTTTTTTAATTTGTGTACACTAGTCTTAGAACTTATTTGATGGGATTTGTCTTAACAGCAAATATGACAAAAATATGTAACTGTAAAAGAAATTGAGATTTTGTAAAAAACTGGGTTAATTAATGAAAAACAGCAGACAGGGATATTACACGTCCAGGAACTTGCCAGATTATTGTGTTTAACTCACCTCTTTGCAGATGTCATTTGCTCCTTTTGAAATTAAAATTGTCTTAACATAAAATGGTTTAGCACAACATTTGAGTCTAACCACCATTAGCTACCATTTTTAAAAATTCTTTTTTTAAATTTTGTTTGCCATTTTCAACAAGACTTCTTTGTTAACATTTTTTTTAATGTTCATTCTGGTTTGGATGCCATGCTGCTTGAGTGGTTTCTGCTAATGCTTTGAATACTTGCAAACATTTGTTATGATGATTAAACTGTGCCGGTTGTTTACATGCAGGAGCAGCATGACTGAGCTGTCTAAAGCTCAAGTAATGCTCAGATTAAAAACCCAAAAATCCCTGACAAGTTGAAGAGGAGACTCATCACTACTGTTACCCTTGGGCAAAACTACATCTTTCCCAGTGGACACTGAATATTTAGGCAGTTTGCTTACCTTAGTGAAGATTTCCAATTGCCCTGAACTCTGATTCTGTTCACAGTTAAGAGTTTGGATCAACAAGACCCAAAAAACACAACATATCCCTCATATTGACAGGTTCTGTAATGCACATTGAAAAGACTTTCACAAAGCTGAGTGACTAATCTTGGAAAATGAGAATTTATAGCAGTGCTGTTTCTAAATGTTGAGCTGTTTTGAATAATCTATGACCAACTCTGGCAGTTTTTGTGTGGGAGGTGGAACTAGCAGAAAATATGATTGGATGGATTGATTCAACTCTCTTTTTAAAGAAGAAATGTGTAATAGAAGCTGAATTCACAACACAAATGTATTACCTATAATCATTCAAAATCAAATTATTGATGGAGACATGCATTCAGATTAGATCAATGGTTAGAAGAGAAAAATCTGTCCAGTTATGTGAACAGTCATGAAAGCTGCTTTGTAATTCAATTGTTTTTAATTTTGTCTAATTTAAAAATCAAAAACTGATGGCACTGTTGCTGACCTAAAAACAAAACTAAAACTCCTCAATTTGGACAAACTGAAGGAGTGATTTTACTGCTGCATGTGGTGTTTTCCTTTTGACACACTAAATCTCTTTACCAGCAGTTCTCCATGGTGCCGTAAATACTTATGAGTCATTCATATGACCTTGAGTCTATATTTTGGTGGCTTCGGGGATCCTGCTTCAAATACCATGTCACATCCCCTTAACATTGCTAGTCTGCAGTCTCATGTCCCCAAAATCTGACCCCAAGAAATTTATAGAAGAAATACCAGACTTAGAGATTTACTTTGATGATATTCTTAAAGAACGGGCATGTTTGTTTTATGCAAGCATCCACCCACTGATGCCACTTTGTCATCTCAGTTTCCCCAGAATTTAACATCATGCCTGGTTTTTCACGCCCCCTCCAGTCAGACAAAGCAGGAAATGAGGAAAATGAAGATAAATCTTTACAACAATTATTATTTCCTACCTCAGTGGATACAGCTCAGCCTGTGTGAATGCTGATAACACAGTTAATAACACTGCGTTGTCACTAATCGCTGCTGAAATAGTGCCTGAATGTTCCGAAAGGTCGAAACGATCAAAATACTAAAAGTCATCCAGAGCTATGAACAAAGCTAAATAAAAAGAAAAATGTCATAAAGGTGTGGATAGACAGTACAAATTATGTTGTTCTGTTTTTCAGTTCTTATTTAGGTGCCTAGCTCAAAAATTACAAAAATAGTTTCAATAGACTGTTAGGGGCAATGTTATGAGTACCACCAAAGGCTTTTTTCAGGACCATCAGTAGCTCAGAGCTACATGAACAATTGCTACCTACAGGAAACCTTGCATTGCACTAATATACAGACTAACATCTGACTTTGCATTTGTAAACGTAACTGTGTAACAAACAAAAAAAAGCTTTAAGTTAACCTTGTCCAGAGGTGGCCTCAACTTCTTTGAACTCTAAGGAATTAAAAGCATAAAATATATTGTGGATAAAGATCTAAATGGTTGTATTTTTCAAAATATTCAAGATAAATTCTTTGTTTTCACCTCAAATTTTAATTGTCCATTCCATCAAAACCTTTTCTGCTTGTGATTGTATTCAAGCCTCAAAAAATAAACTCTTTAAAACAGGAATGTTCTCTCATCTTTATAATGCAATTCTGATTTATCAAGAACCTTAGATAAGATTCTCTGAAGTTGGAGGTCCACTGAGCTTTCATCCATCTGTAAGCGCCTTCCTCTGTACCAACATCAGGCTCCTAACCTAAGCCACTGCTGCCTACACAGTTAAAGGCTGTCAAAAATAAACTCATCACACCCGCTCATTGTTTCCTCTCTACACCACTTAACAACTCAGTGATGCTAACGCACTTAGCGCTTTGCTCTCTTTCATCCATGTATTCATTCTTTGGTAAGGGGGGAAAAAAGAAGAAAAAAAAAAGTGTTTATCCATAGAAATCAATGTGAAAACTCTACAACAGATATTATGAAATTGCTGGGAGCTCTAATCAAATATCCAGGGACTAAGAAAAAGGGAAAGAGGCGTTTGTATTTAACACGTTTACAATCTGCTTACTTTGTTCAAATTTATCTCACTTTTTTCCGTTTTCTGGGGTCTGACATTGGGTTAAGTTTCTCCAAATTTGCATTTATTTAAAAATCTTGTGTGAAAAGACCCTGCCAAGCTACAGTTGATGCGCTGACAAGACATTTGGAGGAACGACGTGCTGAACAACATGCTGTGTTTCAGCAGTAAGCTTTATTTAATGTCTGGAGACTCCGTCTGCTAAAGCTTGCATGACCTTTAAACATCATTAAAGTTATATTTTGCTTCGTTGTCCCCGCATAAGTAATGAGCAAAATTACCACACACCTCAATGCTTTGCTAGAGATGGAAGCAGGGACACAGCTCATGAACAAACACACACAGATACACAAATCCCTTGCTCACTGGGAGGCCAAATCGATACAAAACACACCACACCAATTCTATTTGCATGGCTTTGATCTCTGTCTGAGGCTCTCTGGAGAGGCTCTCCTCACTCTGCAATGCTTGGACACCCACACACAAGCACACACCCAAACAAACAAATGCATAAAAATTAGGGAAACAAAACTCTAAGGGCACACAGGCACAGTCATAAAACCTGAGTTATTATTGGTAGTCATTAACAGGGTTGCTTTTATTCCCTGTCGTCATTACAAAGCAGATTGTTCTTTATTAAATCAGCCAGTTGGTGATGTTAGAGGTGTCTGTTTAACACTAGATGTACTTTAGAGAAACAGGTGGAGGGTGTTTGTGCATGCATGCGGGAAAAGCAAAAACTATAAAGAGCAGAATTAACAGTACCCCTGGGTCTTTTTGAAAGCTACACTTTGACATTAATGAAAAACATTGTTCATGACTTTCAAACTATTAATATTCAGTAGTATTCAAGAATAACACAACTAGATAGGGATTTTTTTAAAACTGATTTGTTGTACTTCCAGTATAAGATTACATGAACAGTTTAAATTGTTTTGAAGTGGGATTTGGTGGGGTTGTTATCAGCAATCCCCTGAATTCTCACTTTGAAGAATCTGAGAGAAGTTCTCATAGAAAGGCTGAGCTACAACTACTCAGACTTGAGCCAGTTCCAAAGTGGATTTCTGCAATCTTATACTGACTCCAGTCTCAAAATCAAGATTCAGTTCATGCAGACACGTTTTTTTTTATAAAACTTAACACCATCACCAATTTTGTAATAAATATACTGTTAGGCAGTGGAAAAGTAGAGGGAAACGACAACAACAAAAGTATTTGCTTTAATATTTGGCATCAGTTTTTCTGCCAGATTGAGCGCACCAACAAATCTCTGCAATTTTGAACAGATTTTTTCACATTTTCCAACAGTACATGGAGTTCATATGAAGGTTTTGCACATAAACCACTGGTGACAAACTGCAGACCAATTTTAGCATAAATGACCTATGTGAATAACATTCTAGTTAGAAAGTAATTGCTCTATAAAGATTTACAAAACAGTGTTAGCATAACACACTATAACATTCCTGAGATTAAGATGACAAATCTTTGAAACAATCCCCACTTATACTAGCAGTTAGTTTGACTCTTCATGAGAATTTCTCTCAGATTCTCCCAACTGAGATCGTTTTGATCGCTATACAGTGCAGCTAATTGACTGACTTGATAACTTCACTATCCCTTTAAGACACTTTGATTTACCTGTGCTAACAAGGTGACAGTTTGCTTTTAAGTGCAACTCAAAATGAGTCTTTACAGATTTGCAGAGATAGTCATTTAAAAAGCCAGAGTGTGCCTTGTGTCAGTTTAATAAGGGTTTATCTTTAAGAGTCTAAAAATGTATTTAGAATTCTAAATCTTGGTAGTATTGATAAGATTTTGTTTAAAAAAAGGTCATAAAATGTGGTATGAGGTTTATATTACTTACTACTATACTTCATGGGCTTAGTTACCTAAAGCTTTCCTGCATTTAAGAGTAACTATAAAATCCACATTAAAACAAGTTCACTTACATTACAAACCATTTTTGAATCTTTTTTTTTTGTCCTAGTTTGCATTGGTTACCACAGTGTATTACCAGGTTTGCATAAAGCCTCATTAGTGGCTACTTTAGCAGCTGTTTTCAGTCTGCTGTTTATGAACTGTCAGTGCAGAATGACCCTTAAACGAGGGAGAGCATTAAAGGGACAGAAGCTAACACAGTGAGAGGTGCTGGAAGCAATAAGCAATCTGCAAACATCTCTTATTTTTAAATTATAACCATAATAACATTGAACTATGAACTGGATGAAGATAAGACTACAGTTACATAAATATATCACTTTGATTTTTTTTTTTTAATGAAACACAAAGTTGGCCGGTCATACTCTGCATAAATTATGTTTTTGCTTTTTATCAGCTAAACAACTTAAATATTTGCACATCTACATGAACGTTTGAACAAATTTCTACATATTTCTTGACGCCAAAATAAACACTGAGGAGGAAGATGCTGCCTGAAGGAAAATCTGTGCTCTGAGCATTTTCTAGTCATCATGCAGCTTTAAAGGTGTGCTTAAAGCATAAACAAGACATCCCGGGTGTTTTTAAAGGCTCTCCCCTCATGCTGTTTATCAAGGTTTTATAACATAATGGCTTTGAGGAATTCACTTGTGCAGTACTAGCAGCAGTAACCTGAAGACAGTTAGGCTGTGTAAGGAACATTATTTTTATGATCATATTTTCAAAGACTGCTACACGTTATGCTCTGCTTCTTAAATCTTTCCTCCAATATGCCTTGTCATAAATAGGTGGGCATCTCCACTACAATGTTACAAAAACAGAGAGGCTTTACTTTTATGTAGGTGAGAGGAGAAGGACATGATAACTCAGGAAGATTACAATATTTTTTATATAGGAACAGGAAACCTAGAGACAACCAAGTCTTAAAATAACCTTTTACACTATGCATGCTGTAAGAAGAGTGGGTTGCCTATGTTCCATAAAATCAAATATTCATTCAAAAATAAAGCATCATGTTGCATTTTTTAAATAGAAATAGCTTTGCTGACAAAGTCAAAATACTGCAATTTTATTAACTTCAGTCATTTAGTCAAGTTTGAGAGTTTAGCAAAATGCTGAACAGAGCAGGTTTTCATCAAATGCATCTAAAAGAGAAAACGTTACTGTATGTATAAGAATGCCTCTTCATTTTGAATCACATAACTGCAGGTAACACTGAAAATGCTAGATTTCCTTCCATTCTGCAGCCTTTTAGAAAATTAACTTATCTAAAGATTTAGCTTATGCAGCATAACATTTATTTTTAGTAAATCAGCTGGTTAATCAGCTGTTTCACTTTCCATTTGGCCAATCTGTAAATCTCCTACAGTGTGCTCAGTTTAAAACCCTCAGCCTGCTTACTTTTCCTGGATCATCTGCAAGCTGCTTTGCAATTAAAATACGACTGCAGATAGTTTTAATTATCTATTCGGGTGAATTTATAATAGGTGTTCCTGAAGCAATATGCTTAAGTGTCTGATAATCACTGCACTGCTATTATGCTAGGCCAGCCTGTAAAGTATCTGACCTCTAACTGCGGTTTAATGTCTTTAAATGCAGCTCAAAATAACTCCTTTTGAGTTGCCTCCAATTCCTAAAATGAGCCAGATGCCAGGTAAATATTACATTTTTTTGCTTCAACACCAACAGTTGGTGGTGTTTGAAGTCTTCAACACTGCATGCCATCCAAAGCGGAAACACCTGTAGAGATGATATTTCTCAGGGCTGAAAAGAATCCCGTAAATGTTCAGCAGCATTTTCTCATTTCCTCCAGCTGAGAAACTTCTCTTTCGACACAAATTTGCTTCAATTTAAACCTCTACAAACGACTTCAGCTTTAGAGAACAGACAGAGTGCTACAGGAGCGTGAGAAAATAGACAGTTTTCAAAAATCATGGCCTCTAATCATCATAATCAGCAAAAAAAGGAACCATTAAAGCATTTTATAGCATTAAAACTCACAACATATGCAAATTGTCTTTTTATCTCATCAAGCTGCAGGTTTAATCGATTGATTAATTTGCAAAGCAAAGAAGGCTACACTCACATGCAGTGACTGAGTTGAAACACACTTAGTTTATGCATTTAAGTATGCAAATGTCTGCTTGTGCATACAGGCACATGCAGTTCAGCATCAGTTTCACTTATGTCTGCTTGGCCACAAAACAGGGTGTTTGTGTATCTAAGTGGCTTCTCTAAGATCAATTAAACCTGTGCGCCAGCCAGCAGAGAAAATTTTAATTATTCACACAAATGTCGATGGCATGGAACAGAAGCTGTCTGCTGGCTGAGAAAGCCTCAGAGCCACACTCTCTATTTAAGGGCACTCTTAGCCCATCATACAGCCAATTGGCTCTGCAGCATGAGGGCAAAAAAGGCAGATTCAGAAAGGTTTGCAGTTCTCAAAAAAGAGTATCTTGTAAAAACGTGGTACAGGTTAAGCATGGGAACATTGTTACAGATAGCAAACATTAGAGAGAAGTCTTCTTACAGACTGCTGGTGCTGGTGTAGATTCCCAGTCAACCAGGAAATGGCAACCCCCTGCTGAAAATAAATTTAAAAAAAAAAACAAAATAACTGGACTTCTATCCTGTAGTTCAGAGGTCCCCAATCCTGGTCCTCGAGGGCCACTGTCCTGCATGTTTTAGATGTTTCTCTGCTTTGACACACCTGA
>JAOXNZ010000002.1:18084730-18095646 GCA_028566095.1 Kryptolebias brasiliensis | reverse complement strand
AGGAAGGAACTTTTTTTTTTTTAAAGAAAAATTAACTGTTACCCAAAAAATGGACTGGAAGAAAGTGAGCACATTTTTAACAAACATTATCTTTGTTTTTCCACCAAGCTACACAAAAGATGCAAGATGAACAGTTTTCTTTAACATTTTGGGAGATCCTATTTCAGGCAACAAAAATATATCAAGATGTCATTCAACTCAGACTCCAACACCTCTTTTTTCCACCATCCAATCTCAGCTTGTCTTATTTTTCATCTCTCTTTTCCCAAGCACCTATTTAATTGACTGGGAGCAGTTTCTGTCCATGTTCAAACAAAACTGATTCCGTAACTGGGAACAGGCCATCTGAGTGTGTTTACTTTGCTATATATGCTCTATAAATTGAAGCAACATCCACACAAGGCCTGTCAAACACAGCTTGATCTGCGTCAAGCTGCAAAACACGCAGGAGCAACCTGACATGTGGTTAAACGAAGTGACAAATTCTCACACGAGGATCATTTTGAGGTCAAACAGAGAATCAAGCACTTACAGACTTGCAGCTTCTTCCTGGATGTGTTCATTGGATTTTAAAGTCTTGGAAATCTTTATTTAGGTGAGATATTGTGAGTTTCTGAAAAATAATTTAAAATGAAATCCTTCCTTAATGTGGACCCCTGTTCAGGTCAACACAATTAAAAGTTATTGATCAACTGTACAGAAGCACTGTATACCCGATTTATAATTCTTTAGTTGTACCACTTTTCCGTGCAAGTCATTTCAAACATTTAGGCAGTGGTGTCCAATCCTGGTCCTGGAGGGCCACTATTCTGCATGTTTTAGTTGATTCTGTGGTTTGACACCTGATTTGAATGAATGAGTGATTAACAAGCTTCTGCAGAACCTGAAAACCTGCCTAAGAGCAGGGAAACAACTAAAACATGAGGGATAGTGTTCCTCCAGGACCAGGATTGGACAACACTGATTTATGGTTTTCTTACTTTTGTTACGGTGGTCCACCTCACTGAACTTATGTAATAAAATGTAACAATTTGAAATGCAGAGCTTTATAGAGATATGCATGTTATGCAGAGTCAGTTATATAAAAAAGGTATTTACTGACAAAGTATTCATTTAGAAAAATGTGGTATTTGCAACAAACCAAATCACTTGAACATTTATAAAGTATTCAGTGATTTGTTATGATCACAGTGGTTTACACATTTCTTTTGTCTCCACCTGAGAGGCACACACTGAAGTTTAATTTCAAACAGCAGTTTACCCAAAACAGGACAAAACACTAAATATTTCACCAATAAGGATAAAAAAACAACAACAACATTCTGGTCATAAATGCAACATTAATGTGTTTATGTGGTATTTAAGTTTCCTTTAAAGAAAAAAGAGAACGAAAAAAACAAGCTATGAGTTTGATTTACTAACATCTAGTGATAAAGCCACAAAGTAAAACCAACTCAATAACCAAGTCAATACCCACTCGTTTTAAAGCATGCATATAAGCCACACTGGGTGCTAGGAAGACTCGCTCTTGATTCTGTTTGTTGGTTCTTGCATCAAAGTTTACTGTTCACAACAACTAGTTAAAAGTTCATATAGTAGATTAAAACTCATTTTCTGTGGTCATCTATACTGCATCTTATGGCCAAATTTACAATCATTCACTGTTGTTAAAAAGCCAAGCAGTCTGAAATTGTAACAAAAAAGCAGTTCATTAAGACTATATTTTTAATTCCAGTCATTTTCACAGCACTACGAGTTTAATGTTCCATTTTAATAAAAACCTGATTTTGTATGAGCATTTGACAAAACCTGACATAAATAAAGACGCCAGTGCTATTATTTCAGCTTCACTTAAATGCACTATGGTCAGGAGGGGAAATCAAAAGTGACCATGTCCCAGTGATGACACTTTTCTACCCTTTTCTCCTCTGTCATGCATGCAAACAGATCTGAACACAAGTTGCATGGAGAACTGGGCATGCAGGCACAACTTGGCATTAGATTTCAGTTTTGATGTTTAAGACATGAACCTAGTTTTTAATAGGCCAGATTTCAACGTTTAAATACATGCAATTTATTAAGAACGGGATCTTACAAAGATAGGTGTACTTACTCATGTTTTTAAAATGCAAATTGAAATTTATGCTTCCATAGTTTTCACTCCAAGTAATCACACTAGTTTTGTCAGCATGAGCACAGATAAGCTACTTATGCCAAACAAGACTCAGGCTAAACTAAAACTATTTTGACATTTGACTTTTTTGAAGTACAGAAATAACATTGATAATTCTTCCTTCACTTTTAGACTTCATTTAGCTTTTCCTACACAATCTACAACCATTTAAAATCTTTTAAATGTTTGTCTAAACTCAAATTCAGCCATACTCCATACTTTCAACAGCTTTCCTTTCAATTTGTGTTTGGAGAAGTACTGCTAATGTGCGTGTTAATAAGAAAAGCATTTAAATTATTGCTGAAAATGGCCCATTTGCACTGAAATTATTACACTTTTAATGGCTAAATGACCTATCTGCTGATGAAAAGGGAGCAGTTTGAGCAGTCATTTATCCTGAGGACATAAGTAACCCTGCCAGATGGAAGACAATACATTTAGATGTAATTAATCACTATGTTCTTGCTGGGTCAAAAAAGAAGAAAAAAAAAGGCCTGATTTGCAGTTTTACCAGCCAACTCAGTGTTCAATAAAAGTTTGAGTAAGACACTGGGCATGAGGCTGTAACTCTTAAAAACCCTCTGGAATCCTATACATTGAATTCTTATATCTCCTTGGACATGTTTCAGCTATTGTTAATGACTTTTGTCTTTGTGAATAAAGTCAAACCTCAATTATCCTCCTCTGATGCCTAATTCCCACACGACTGATGGAACAAGTGTGAGTTTATGATTTTAACTCCTTTCTGCTGCTAAATGTGCTGGCATGGCACTGAGACCAGATTAGGAGACAGAGGACACACTTAAAAGCCCCCTGGAGTCAGTTTATGACCGTTTAGTGATAAAAAGCTTGTCTGGGTCCTGGACAATTTTGAATGGCAAGAAAAAGAACTCTCTAATAATTCCCAACTTTTATTTTTCTATCAACAAACATGTCTGTAATAAAAGTACATGGACTAAAAGCCTGTTAAGGTGACTGAGTCTCATCTGAACTAATTTCACACTCTGGGCAATAGTTAAGCCTTAGAATGAGAAATATTCACCCTCAAACCTGTTGGTTAATCATTTTGGCTGGAATCAAGGTCATAAAAATGTGTGGGGTATTTTTAAATCAATTATCCTTAAGATAGAGAATTATATCCAATATACTGATGTTCTTTGATTGTCTTCCATGTCTTATGTCATTCAAGACAACAAAACAAAAAAACAAAGAAAATTACCTTTCCCCGCCTTCATTTAGCTCTCAATTACCTCCCGTTTTCTTTTTTTAACAATCATTTCATCCCTTTCCCTCATTAGCGATTCACATCAGCTCCTCATTCTCCTGCAAATGTCCCTTGAGGATCACAACCCTTGTTCCATTCTTCACAGAGACATATTGACTCTTTTGATGGTCTTGCACCACTCTATAAAAATATTCTCTCTTTTTTATTTAAATGAGTGCCTGCAGAGAGACCAGAGCATGGATCAGTCTCTCCCCAGCAGTCCATGTGTCTCACATAAGGTCTTTGAGAGATTACACATGGCTCAGAAGCCTGTTTTTGTTTTTTCTTTCTTTTTATTTTTTTTATTTTCACCCCTCGTCAAGTTTGCCAAAGCTGCAGAATGCACAATGAAAATCAATAATTGCTTTCGGCTTGGTGGCAGGAACCTCAGTGCCCAACAATGCCCAACCTTTGGCTTTAAAATTGCTTTAATCCACAGGGATGAACCAGATGGTGGGTACCTAAAGGCGGTGAGCTTTGAAATCAACCAGCCACGACATGCACTTTACGATAGGCAGCAAAAATCTTTCAAAGTAGTAACGTTCTAACTGCCTCACAACAGTGCTGAAAAATTATTAGTTGTGTGCAGCAAGCTAGCTTTATTTGTTAATATGCTAATGATGACATTCTGTGGAATAAGAACATTTTAGTTTTAAACTTGACTTTTTTAGAAAGCTTGACACTCAGTAACAAGGTCTGGTAAAATTAATACAGTTTGGTAATACGTCTGTTTGAATAGATATCAGTACTGCATTTATCAATAAAATCCACCCAAGATATTTCATATTAGATTATTGAATCTTGCAAAATAGTTTTGTAGTTTTGTAGTGAGTCTATATACAATGAGTTTCTGTAAACCTAATTTTGTTGCCCGAATTATTTTCACAAGTTGTGCCAGCAATGGAAAATAGTCTTTCTGCACTATATTAATACTTTGATATAAACTTTAAAAAAACAATGTTCTGGTTTGTTTTAGACTGATTAAGAAAAGTCAGTCTTTGGCAGAGGTTTTAGGTCAGAGTTTAAAACCATTTGTGGCTGAACCAACAGACAAGCAGAGGAAGACCATCCCTGTAATTGTAAACATGTATAAATAAACTAAATATTGCCTTAGAACAAATAACTTCTTCACCAAAATCTGCCATTTGAGCTCTTCAAAAATGGGTGATTTGTTGTCTGAAGCTCAAGATGCACAAACACCATGAGGCAGTGACAACATTTATTCCAAAATAATTGATTTTGAACTGCTCTGTTATGAACAAGCAAAAACATCCCCATAAGACTGCTTTTTCTCATTGAAATTCACCTGTTCTTGACTTTTGTTTTACATAGCAATTTTAGGCAACAATATCCTGGTTTGGTTTGAGCACAAAAAAACAGTTTCAGAAAAAATTGCTTCATAATTCAATCTGCGGAAAGCACTGGATGATGACACTGAAAAAAGCACTACTTTTTTAGTGTTGAAAATGAAGCGCAAGGCTTTCCTTTACATGATTTTGAAACAAATAGCTTTTTTGCAGAAACAGAGCAAAAGATTTTCTAAATTAAGATTGGAGGATGTTTTTCTTAGTAAGTCTGAAATGGTAAAACAGCCATAAAAGAATCACATTGATCAGCAACCAGTCAATAAGCTAAAACCAGTCATCAGCATTTGTTTAGTTTGATCAATTTGCATTTATTGCAAGTATGTATATTTTTCCTCTCACAATTTAAGATTTGTATCTAAATGAGGCTTCTCATTTCCTAAAATGCATGTATACATGTATAGATCTTTCTCTGCACACACATGACTAAACAATGATGATAAATGCAAAGATTATTCACATTCTATTGTATTTCCTGAATGTGGCTTTTTGTTTTAACCAAATTGCCTCTCAAAATAATCCATCATGTGCACTTTAATTGTAACTTTAACTGAGGGTGTGGAGAAGAATAATGCTTGTGTTGTATTTACCACGATTTGTCTTCAAACATGGTCAAACATCAGTAAAGAAGAAATTGTGTTCTACCATGTTTTCTTTGTTGTTGTTGTTGGCTTGACTGTCTGTGCATCTTCTTTAATAGCTGCTCTTCTTTCACAAAATCTGAATAGAAAAATGTGTGGATATTTGTGAGCTAGTCTCCTTTCACTCATCCCTGAAAAACAAGTCACTTTGTGGGACAAGAGACAAAACTCACCACAGTGGCGTGTCACAACAGAGCCAATCCGATCTATTCTATATAGATTTCTCTCCTTTGATTGCCCTAATGTTTAATCAGAATAAGAGCTTGCTTTCATTCTGCTGGGATCCATTACTTCAGCTGCTCTTTCATTTGTTTGTTGTTTTTTTTGTCCTTTTACTGCTCTAGCAGCCAGTTGGCATTTATTCCTGCCCTTATTGAGTCCTATTCAATGTGAAAGCAGCAACTGGGTTGAAGACAAATGACTCAAAGTCACAATTGGTCAATGCTTTCACTCACTGACCGACACACACAAGAAGAGTTTGCCATCCAGCTTCATCAAGTGGACGGTACGGCTCCTCCTACTTTTTAATCTTTAAATTAACCGTCTATATTTTTAACATCGAGTTGGCATGCATAACCTCATCCATTTTCACTCCTGCATCTTCCATCTTGGCTGTCGCTGTACTAGTCATTACAAGCCATTTTCCATATATGCTTTTGAACTTGGCAGAGAGACAAAAAAATTCACTGCACATCCCTCATTACAGTAATATCAAAAAGATCGAAAATCTCTATTAGGCTGGTTCTAACCCAAAACAAGGTGTCCATTAATTTCACATGCTTGCATAAATTTATCATTGTCATGTTTGGCACAGTTCCTGACAGGGTTTGCCATTAGTGAAGGGAATCAGCTATACAAATTACACTTGTTTACCATAAGACACAGGAGTGTTCGCAACATAAATCATTGTGAATAGTGTGTTTGTGTTGGTATAACTTATCTACAAGAAAGGTGATTAATCATGTGCAAAAAGGCTAGCAAATATCTGAAATAGGTAAAGCTAACATTACTTTTTTTTGTAAAAAATGTAGTAATAGCCATTCACTGTTTAGATCAGTTTATGAAAAATGTGCAGAGTTTCGTCATGATTGCAAAAACAAGCATTGGTGAAAGAATAATAAACTGAAACCAAGAGGAGGAAAGCAACAGTTAGTTACATCTACTTGTTAAGATAATTCTAATAGCGGTAAACAGATTTCACCTTTAAATATGCACAAGTTCCATTAGTTTAACTTTTTTTCCCCATTTAGAAAAACCTAAATGTGAAACTGTTCTGCTGAATGTGGAAGCCAAGAAGTGATTAGCTTGGCATTGCATAAAGAGTGACAGCAAGAAAAACAGCTGCAACTCCTTGGCTGTATAAATGCCCCTCACAGTGGAACTGCCTCTGAAACCATCAACTGAGAAATAATTAAGCAGCCATATTACGTTTTTCAAAGTTCTGCTTGTCAGATGTAAATGTTATAAGTTCACACTGCACAGAAAAAGGGCATTAAAACATGTGCTCCTTACCCTCACCTTAAAATAAAAAAAAAAAAATAAAAAATCATCTTTGTCACTTATACCTTTGCACAGATTTGTCCATGGAGCATGTTTTTTGAAATGATGTATTTTAAATATGGTAAAACAATCACATCATTTTAACCCTAACTTTGTTGTTTGCCAATACCAAACTAATTCTACAGTTAAACCTGAGAGGGTTGTTAGTGCCTGTATTATCTTTTTTATAAATTACATTTTGACACTTTATAAAAACTAAAAAAGCTGTATATATTTTAAAATTACTCTTAACTGAATTACATTTAGCAGCTTCAACAAGTTGGCAGGACTGCTCATTATAAAATTGCTTTAAAAAGGTTGCATGGGTCATGGAGCAAAAAGCAAGGCCGCACAAATTTCCATTAAAAGGACTCCAACATGCATTGAGACAAGACCTTTAGACCCTCCACCACAGATGTGTCAGCTGTCTGGCATAAAAGCGTGTTCTCACAGATAGATCTGTCGTTTCTTGGTGCCACAGTAAATTATAGGTTATTTTTCATCATCATTTCAGCTCCTCCTAATTTCTAACAGTACAAGTAGATTCCTGCAGAGGCATTAATGAGCAGTCTGCAGTAAATATTGCAAAGCTAAATGAGGGAGGCTCCTTATCACTTAATAAAGTGTCTGGGGCAAAAGGGAAAAATAGTTTGTGTTTCAAGATGCATCTTGTCAAGAAGCTGCTACTTGCTGAGTAAAAATACTGCATGTCCCTCTGGGTTATAAATTCTAGTTTGTCTCTCCACCTCACTGGTCATTTCTCAAAGGACTGATCTCCTGATCACATGGATGCTGCAAAGGGACTGAGTCAAAAAGCACTGAGACACAGCAACATCAACAGCAGCTATAGGCTGAATCACTGAGACCAGGATGTGATTTGTCATTGCTGAGAGAAGACAGACCCAGTCAGTCATGTTGTTTTACAACCCCCTTGGTACTGCATTTTCACCCAAAAACAAACAAAAAAAGTTATAAGAACTATATCACTGCCTTTGCAGAAAGCCAAATCTCCTGTGTCCCACTTCCCTGTGAGCTGTCAGAGGTTGAGCCACGTCACATTACAGCTTTTGCTTTGCACGAGTCCACAAACAAAGATGACTACATCCACATTCCCTTCCACCTTTACATAATCTTTTTTTTTCCCTTCACCCAGCCAGTCTAAAAAAAAAAAAAGCTGTATTCTCCATTGGTCCTATGATGCAATAGCCAAGCAGTTTTATAATGAAATGCCTGTAAGGTGACAGATAAGGTCCCTCTCAGACTTGTCAGTCAGCGGTTTTGCCTTGTGGAAACTCGAAGCGTGAATCAGCGTACATGACAGTTGAGTCAGGCTTTTTGTTAGAACGCCAGGCAAGAATGAAAAGATTGAATAATTCGCCTTTTAAAATACTTGCATTACCGCTATTTCACATTGGCCAACCGACTAACCCTTTCACCCATTCATAAGTATCCAATATGCATTAATAATGAAGGCAAAATAAGCATTTCAAACCTCTTCAAATGGCAGAAAAGAAAAAAAGGACTGCTTCCTTAAAATGTTTAACCCCCATTTCTTGTTAAATGCTGTTCCCCAACTCTGTGTGTGGTTATGTTGCTATAGAATATAAAAAAATGCATTATATGTCATCTCATCTGGATAATCACTGCTAGTTTGTGCCTAGAGATGCACACTGAGGCAAGCAACAGAAGTAGCATTTACGATCCTCAAACCACTGATATTTTAGCAGTTGATTTACTGTAGCACGGTGCTAACGAGCCTCCCTGCAGAGTTACACTGCTTCAGCAGCGTCCACCTGTAGAGGCGGACTGCTTGCATCAGGGAGAATTCTTTCCAAACAAGAGTTCTTCTCCCCAACGTATTTGCAGGTCAGCAAAACCTTTACAGTTGTGATAAGCAAAACTCTGCACTGCAATCAACACCACCACCTCCCAGAGTGTAAACCATTCCCCCCTCTGGCCTTCCTGCAAGTAACACTACTTGTTTTGCACAACTCCACATTTTATTGCTACTTAAAACACCACAAGAACTACCACCAAGGTCAGGTTCCAGTTGTACTACATGCTGTATGTGTGAGAGTGTAAGAGAAATGTGTTGAAGCTTACGATGCAGAGGCAAGAGCTGTGGTTAATTTCATAAACTCAGTGCAAGCATGGTAAGGTTCAACACAATGTCATCCAGCTGGCACTAACAAAGAAAGTCAGAAGTGCTGATTATGTTCTTTTTCTCTAATGTTGAGCTGCAGATCTAGCTGGTTGCTAGTCACTGTTGCAGTTCACTGCTCTGAAAAGATCAGACAGAAGGCTTTGTAATGTGAACCTGGATGCACGAATGATTGAATGCACGGAGGTATGCATGACTGTTAAAACAAAGCCTTGTACACATGCAACTCATATATGGCTGAGCTACATGCATACAAAAGGAAAAATAAAATGGTTAGCTTGACATGCTGATGCCAAAATGCTAAGAAAACAACCTGTACAATTTACTCACACGCACAGGAAAGTACACTGCGAAACTCATGGCCAATGATGATATTTCTCTTGTAACTATTTAAATATGTTTGATTAATATGATCAGAGAATATGACAGTAATAGGGTTACTGTAGATTTTTTGTTATAAAGTTACCAGGAAAACTAAAAAGCAGGCCACATGAAAACAGCACGATTTTGTTCAAAACAAGGTCCTTCTGATAAAAAGTTTTGATATTGTCTTTATATGCACATGACAAATGAGCAAAAAGAAGACAAATAAACTGATCACATCAAAGGTCTTTGTATAACAAGAGAAAGGACTGAACCAGAAGCTGAAATACTGAAGGAAATTAAATGTTCAAAATGACAGGGAAAATGATTAAAAGGGATATAATAAGAAATTTGTCCCCTTTGAGCATTTAAGTAAGCCACCACTAAATTAGAGACCCTGACACAACACAGTCATGTTACTTTGCTAGCGGCAATTCGGTGTCATTCAGAAGGGTGTTCAGTTCAGCAGTCATTACAGATGTCTCAAACTCAGAACATAAAGCAAGCTTCAAAAGCTGAACTGCTCTATGCAGCTCACAGAGCAGTTTGCCTCTCAAAGCAGCAACCAGTTCATCCTCAGTGCATAAGAGAACAATAACTGGACTATTTTTAAAGATTATGTTCCAGCAGATGTCAGTGTGTGCCAATGGCTTTTTGGATGCATGTCAAAGCCTGACCTGCAATAAGGCAGTGCTTAAAAGACATTAAGCAGTATCAACTGTTCAACCAGGAACAAGGATATTTAAAGTATGAGAAAGAAATGTGGTTACACAGTTGTCATGTTAGAATGTTTTATGAAAATCTGGCTAATTTGGCCAGCCAATGTGCTTTACAGAGAGAGCATCATTTAGACTAGTTGCTTTAGCATGTCACTACAAGGATGATTATGAAAATGGTGCTCATTTCTGGTAATGTAATTTTCTAACAAAAATTCCTTTTTTAGTTTGGCATGTGTAAGCTGGTTATATTTTTGAAGCACTTCGATCTTGATATTTCATCAAAATTAGGACATGGTATTAATAACTAGTTAGAAAATAAATAGTAGAAAAATTAAATCTGTGTACCTTTTAAAACCATATCATTCTTTCTTTTGCAAGTATGCTGAAAATAATTTATCAGTTTTAAAAACAGGACGAGTGTCCTTTTTGAAGCATTTAAGCTAGTTCATTCCAAAAAGGTTAAAAACCAAAACAACTGAAGTTTGAGCTTTTAAAGCTGAGATGTTCTGTAAACTGGATTCACATGCAGATTGCTCTCACTCTCCTAACAATAGAGGCTTGTTAGGTTTAATGTTGGTTTCTCTCTTTTGACATAGATGGCTTCCTTTTTACCCCTCTCTCAAACCACCTGTCTTCTTGGTCTAAAATAAAAATAATTAATAATGTTCATATTAACATTAAACAAAGGAGGA
>JAOXNZ010000002.1:18060228-18070347 GCA_028566095.1 Kryptolebias brasiliensis | reverse complement strand
CAGACAGACAGACAGACAGATAATGAATTATAATAAGAAGAAATGTTGACTCTTGGAAGAACCACAACAGGTCAGTTTTGTCATCATATAACTAATACAGATGGACAACCTCTCACTTTCAGACTGACACCTACATCTAATTATACAGGCGCCAAATCACTTCACCGCTTTTTTTCATACATCTTTTGACATGACAGTATTAATCACTCTGACAGTAAATCATCACTTTAAATATGAAGATTACAAATTTCTATTCAGGTCTGGAGGCATTGGCAAACAAGAAAAAACATTTTTTTTTTTTTCTAAATTAATATATATGTTTGCAGGCACAAATACACAAATCACACAAAGTATCAAGTATTCCTGTCACTGGTTTACAGAAATTGTGAAATTGTAAAACTGACACTAGTTTAACTTCTAAAACTGGGTAAAATTAAATGTTTCAGCAAATCACAATCAGTACAACAGTTTGGTATGTTTGTCAAACAGATTTTTGAAAAATAACCTTAATGGATTCAATTAAAAATCTTTTTTTTTAGTCAGCGTTTGTATATTTGGAAAGCATACAAATCTGTGTATGGTTTAGGCAGTTCAGACACTCTGATGTCTAATTAACACAAACAAAACCTGGAGAAGGGTTGGCTCATACACTCTGATGAAACTGGAAGATTTAAATCTACAACGTTCTTCAATTTGGAGGTACCAAGTTAGTAAATGATCATTCAGTGCACAAATTTGGAGAATGACTAAAATGTGAGTGAAAAAACAGCCAAATTTTATAAAAACAAAACAAAACTTTAAAAGAAGAGCTACTGATCAAGACCACTTTAAAAAAACATACAAGATGTCTGGCTGTTTGAAAATGAAAAAGATTTTCAAACACAAAGAAATTATTTTGTATTTTAATTCTAGTGACAGCATGAGCTCAATAACCTAAAAGCAACATTTCTTGCATCTAAATAAGACAACTGCTTTTGCAGGGAGTTTGTAACAATCAGCAATCTGACAAATGTATTTTTTGAAGTACAGTTGATGTAATTGCATATCCCAACACCTAAAATAATAAAACGTCCTGCCAAGGAGGACTTCTGGGTACTTTAAGAATCCCCCAAAACAGGGATACTGCTGTCAAAATAACTGGAGTTATTAATGGGGTTTGATTGAAAATCAGCCTGCTCTGCTCTCATAACTCAAGTGAAACCCATCCACCCATCCAGTTCAGAGTTATAGAAACATTTACCAGTAAGAAAAACATAACCTTGGACAATTAATTTATTTAACTTATTTTTCTGATTCAGTGAACTGGTTTTGTGCCTTCTCAGACTTTGTTTTTCCTATGAGCTCAATGTTAAAGTTTGCATTTATTCAGTTTTTCAAATTAGATGATAAAAATCAGAATCTTGCTAATGACTGTGAAGTGTCACTGATGGGAAAAAACATGCACTGAAGTTATGCAAATGTGTTTAAGTCTCCCAGACTTGCGAAGTAAAAGCATTACTGTGTTGTTGTATTTTTTTTTTAAATCATTGCTCTAAAAAATTCTAACTGAGCCTCCTGCTGGAAGAAGTGACATAATTCACTGAAGTCTTCCCACCTGCTAATAGTCATCGCTGTGCGGGGTGGAGCCATGCTGGGACCTGACACAACCTATTATATCTATGTAGAATACAAGATTACTTGGGAACTTTTTTGTCTTTTAGTTTGGTTTTGGCACAGATACAGTAAAGTTTGGGAAAACTATCACTTTGTCAGGGCAACTTCTATCATGGTTACAATGTGAAGAAAAGAGCAAATTCCACTGTTTAAATCTGATATTTAGGGAACTTATTCAACCACTTTAACCTCCCCTTTCTGCAGCTGTAACTTTAGCCCTGTTCCTGCTGTTGATATCATGCAGATACTGAATTTAACTATTTTAATTTATGACTCTAAGCTGTGCAAAATTGTACATGTAAGACATGATGCAACCACAACAATTTTTAAACCCTTAAGTTTTCCATTTTGAAGTTACATCATGGTGTTTTGAAACCATATGTAGACATGTTATTATTAGAACTGAAACTGATTATAAAACTATAACAAATGTGGAAAAATTCACTGACCAAATATTTTATGAGATAAGTTTGATTAGGAGTTAAATGGTTTAAACACCAAAGGATGCTTTATTTTATATTTAGTGTATGTTTGCATTGTTTCTTTACAAAGTTTCAAGCCAAATACCATAATTTAATTATAGCAAGTGTCAATGAGATCTTTCTTTAACATTTTTTTTAACCAATTACAATAAAATATTCTAATGAAATACATAGTTTGTCCAAAAACCCAAACACTTTTTAGATGTTCTGCATGTATTATACTGACCCAGTTTATTAGTGTGAGGTAAAGTCCTGAAAAAACATCAATATGTGATGAATTGGAATTGAGACAAATTCTAAGGTCCAGGTACAATGAAATTATGGATTTTATTAATTTTTTTGTTTGTTTGTTTGTTTATATGTTTTGCAGAAATGTAGAAAACTGTTTCATCCCACTACCTGGGCAGCCAAAGCTACAGAAGAAGTGGGAAATGGAAATTTAAGGAGAAAGTTTAAGCTCTTCACAATATTGTGCAGCTCTGGCTCTGCTATGTCATGGAGGTAGATATCTATTTGTCATTGTAGAAAGAAAATCATTTGCAAATCAATATGAAACTATTACTTTTAACCTATGAGTAGCAAGGTCCCAGTACCTATAGAGGAGGTCAGGGGGCCACTAAATGGATTTATTAAATATGATAATAACCCAGTGATTATTTAGGTTGAAATGATTTCCATACATCTACATTGTCTATTAACATCAAGGCTAAAATTGGCTAAATTTGGTCTAAAAGAAAGTTTTAAACAAATTTAAACCATAAAAGTCAAATAAACTTCACATTCTGCCAAGATGACCAAAAATAAAGAACTGCCCATGTGGTGTATGTCCATGCCATTACACAAAACAATGTGTCTGTAATGAAATTTCTATAAATCCTGTTTTCATGTGCCAGTAAAATCTAAAAGTTGAAAATAATTTCACACTATTGCCTCATTTTCAACATTTAACTAATCAAAATGTTGGTATTTGCTCATACCTTGATGCAATAACTGCAATACGGGCAGAAAAAAGTCTTAGACTTTCAGATCAAGGATGGTTGTTTGGGGGATTTGGGCATGTTTTACAGATGCAAACTGTCTGTCTTACATATTTTCAGCTGTTTGTGTGGAATATAAATTAAGTTTTAATGACTAAGTTGCTACAGTCTAAATTTAGCCAAAGCTATTCAGAACTAAATGACTAGACTTCAGACTGAAAGTGCATCAGTTGGTAATTGAGAATGTGAATCACATTATAAAGAAAACTCTCATCCTAAATGAACACGAGTGATTTCATTTCATTTAATGCAGAAAGTTTCATTGCCATCATCAAAATACAGCTGAGATAATACCAATTATTTTGGAATACCTTCAGAAGCAAACAATTGTTGCTGCAGCACACTTTACTGACTCTATATTGCATGTTTCCATTTAATTTGCCCATACATTATCCCATGCTGTCCTCACAGCTGTTAATAGAACCAGCTGTGTTAGGATTCCCTGCAGAGGTGGTCCACTCAGATGTTTCTCAGCAACAAGATCACGTATGTGTTTGGGTCTGTGCATTTCAGCCTCAAAATAGCAGGAAAACACTGTGTAATGATACAATTACTATATGAAAACTGCATATGGATTCATTGCATCCATGGGTACATGTTTGTGTGTGAGTTTTATTGTGAACACACTCCTGCAGGGTTGTTCTCTTTTTTTTGTTCTTCTTGCAGCTTCCAGCCCAGCTAGCCTCCACTTTGCCTTTGTCTGATGGATTCTGTTGCAGTTTTTCTGGGCCAGCCTCCCTCATCAAAATGATTAAGCAATTACACTGATTGTGCCAATGCTCAGAAGAACAAGGAAAGGGCCCCTCGAGAAATGAGTGCTAAGGCTTTAACTTAATTTGTGCCTAATCAAAATAAAACTAGTTTTCTTAAAATCTCCAAATCTCATTCAGCACAAGGGAGTGAAGAATAAGGTGGTGAAGGTGAAGATGTTCTGCTTTTCCCCCTTCACAGTTATTGTAGTCCTTGAAATAGGCTGCATGCATTTCATTATCAGACACAGAGGCCTCTATTTCTCTCAAAAGGAGACACTTAAGATGCTGCATGTACTCAGCAGGGAAGGCTTAATGTAAATAACCAAAGTTTGGGAGTTAAATCAACATTCAGTTCATTTCTCCGAGCTGCTGCACGCATCAATAATGAAACAGGAGTCTGCCAAGTCACCCGGATCAAAGAAACAAACCAAAATGCGCCAATTCCCTGAGAGCGTTATGATCCTCTGACACGCAAGCACCCCAACAACACAGAAATCTGTTATCATTCCCCCATCAAAACATTACAAACACTACGGTTCCTCATTGTGCTGACATTCTTTATATACCTGCTCATTTTGTGGCGCAGAGCGCATGTTTTTTTGCGCACCGGACTCAACATCAAAAATTGATCAGAGCAGAACTTAAATCACAACACGGAGCGAGCAAACATGTGGGGGTGAGAGGGGAAGGGGAGGGACTTACCCCGAGAGGATATGTGGAGGTACAGGCGGGGGTCTGCAGCGCGTATAGCCGCGGTGTAACGGTCCTCAATCCCGGGCACTTGCGCCTTCTTCTCGGGCATGAGCCGGACCCTGAGCCGGCCCCCTTCAGCTCCGAGCCACCACTCCAGAATGGTCGTGAGGTCCATTTCCAACAAGAGCACGGGGTCCTCCTCGTACACAGTCAGCCCCCCGCATCCCGTCTTGACTAAATCCTCCCCTATTTCCACCACAACTTGGTTTGATTTCCTGCTCGCCTTCGTTAAGCCCAGATTCAGAACTTTGGACAGCGGCCGCTTGTAGAAGAACGGGAGCTGTCCCTCAGAGGACCTGTTCCTCAAATCTGTTGAGGCTTTCGGCTCCACAAAAGTAGAAATGGTTTTCTGCAAAGGTATGCAATGCATTTTCAAGTTTGCCTGCACCGTGTAACATCTGCTAAAAGTCTGGCAGTCTCCGTTCAGAGGTCTCTTTATGAACTCCGCCAGATAATATCTCAGCAGTGAGGGCACCGCGAAATCCACGGCCAGGGTTTTCCTCTTGTTTCTGGACATGATGGTTTGGTTCGAGTCCCGTTTGGACCCGCTTTCCCCGGAGCTGCCGCCGCTGCTGACGTTATTGGAGCCGGGGTTCGGAGGCTCCATTCCCGTCGCGCTCCTTGGTGAGGCGCAGTGTCGCCCCGCGAAAAATGCCGCAGAACAAACGAGCAGAAACACCACCCTGGTGGTCATGGCTTCACAGTTTGAGGGGGTTCGTGTAGGAGAGGCGCCTCTTTAAGCCCACCGTCAGCCGATTTGGTCTCGACACAAACGCAGCACAAAAAAATCACAAAGCGCGAATCGATGGATGCTGCGTGTCCTGCGCTTCCTCGCCGGTGCGCGCCCGTGGCAACACGAGCACAACTGGGGTTTTACATTCGCTCTCCTCTCACTGTTGCTGTCCTGCTTTCTTCAAACAGAAAAAGTCCCATTTCCCCTCTCGGTTCTTCGCAGCAGTGTCTTATTTTGCCCGTGCCAAGCAGAGAGACGCTCTCCGGGACGCTGATTTATATGCTGCTCGGGTCCGCTCCGGTGCCTTTCAAAGACTCCCTGTCTCTTGGCACAGTTGAGGCGGCGGTACAAGTGGTCTCTCTGTCTCCCTCACAACTAAACCACAAATTCAGAATGAGTTTAGAAGAGCCGGGTCTTTCAAATCAAATCAGATACCGGCTGACTGAAGCCTCCTCCGGGCAGTCTCTGTCTGCCTTTGATTGTCTGATCGACACTGCTCGCCTCTTTCATGCCTCCACATGCGGGGAAGTCATTCACAGATCCATTTAGCGTCAACAGGAGCTGTTTTCACGACTCCTTAGAGGAAAGAAATCCCTCAGCAGTGATCGCGGACGCACCTCCTGCGCCCTCAGAGCCGCTGTGACGGTGCCTGGATCTTTATTGGAATTACAAATGCCTGGAGGTGCAGCAGAACAGCTCTGCAGAGTCCTATATGATTTTTTTTCTCCTACAATGAATCATCATGTCTTTTACGTATCCGGAAATTGGATTGAATTAGTTGTTGTCTCCGGTTGTGAGCAAATCAAATCGTTTCAGAAAGAGACAATTTAGTTTAGCTCTCATTCAGATCTGAAGTTATTTTCATCTATTTGGTGACTTCATGTGTTACACCACCACCTTAATTGGAGGTTGGTATTTTGCTCTGTATTTTCTTACACATTTCTAATGTTAGGGGGCAAAGATGGTGCTCCTTTGCCTCACCCCTCACCTGGGCACCCACCCCACGGTCTGATCATAAAAGTTGACCAGAGAAAACAACCGCTAGATGGCGCAGCACATCCTCCTGGTTGCACTTCTCAATTTAGCTAAAGAAACTCATTAAAGCTCTAATTGCTCTGGAGTTTTTACACATGCATAATCTTTAGGAAAGAAACGTTTCTTAAGAGAACATATTAAACGTGTCTAATTTATCTTTTAAACATGTGTGGACTGTTTTGAGAAGATTTTTGTAACAAAGCCTAACTTTCCCTTCAGACCAATTGACTGCTTGATTTTAAGGTGTATGGCTTTGGCAAACACAAAATATCTAATGAAAATATATACTTTAGGGACTGAACATAGTGTACAATGAAAATTCTAGTAATATCTATTAGATCTATTGTCTTTTGTAATAGTTCTGTTCCTTTTTCGTGCCAGTTTACACATTTTTTATTTAGATGATTCAGTAATCCAGTTTGTTTGTTGGGTACCAGTCCTCACCACCTAACATCTCCCAATAGCATTGCATACAAATAACTTCATATGAGTAGATTTAAATAAAAATGTTTCACCTGTTCCTAATTCTAGGCTGCCATTAGAAAGGCAACTTTAGAATCAGTGTTTGTTTATTTGTGAGCACAAATAAAAAGATTTAATGTATTTATGAGCATATTGTGGGCCTTCATCTGTCCATTCATCCACTAATCTGTCCATCCCTGGTAAATGAACTTAAGAGTTCTGGGGGGGGAAACAGTTCTCATACCAGAGAGAATGTATTATTCTTCTAGCAAATTCTTGGTCTTCTTGTGGCCACCTCCCAGTTAGATGTGCCTGGAAACCTCCAGAGGGAGGCGGCCAAGAAGCACCCCAATCAGACATCTGGACCACCTCAGCTGATTTCTTTCGATTAGGAGGAGCCCCCCCTGGATACAATAGTTCCTCACCCTATCTTCAAGGCTGAGCCCAGCCATTCTACAGAGGAAACTCATTTCAGATGCTTGTATGCAGGATCTTATCCATGATGATCCAGATCTCATGACCATGGGTGAGGGTTGGAACATAAATGGACCAGTAAACTAAGAGCTTTGCCTTTTGGCTCAGCTTCTTCTTTATCACATCAAACCAGAGCAGCACCCTCATTACTGCAGACAAAGCCTTGTCTTTTCAGTGAGCCTCAAATATAAATTTACATACATAAACTCAACTACACTTGCTGGAATTGAGTTTAGCAGTGCTCAGTTGTTCCAGTTACTCTCAAAAGATTAGAAATTTTAATTACCTAGACTTTAAGTTAGTACGTGAATGTGTCATTAGGATATAGAACAAAAGAAGATAAAAGAAGGAACAAAAATGAACAAACAGAAATATAAAGTTGGACTAGAATAAAAGACGTTTTGCACAGAGATCACCTCCAACCTCCTCCTGCAACTTTTTTGGACATGAGCTTTGTAAAATGTCTTTTGTGTTTATTACAGGTGCAGCAGCTGTGTTGCTTACGGAAAATATTACGCGAACATAAAACTGTCTCCAGCACATTAAAAATTGCGACAAAGGTGTTTTGATTCAGAGCCAGTTTTGCCTTGGAATCTAATTACATTGTTTTTAATTTATTGCATTATAGTGAATGGACAGCATTTGAAAAAATTAAGATCTCAAATAATGCAGTTTGGAAGGATAATCCCAGAATATTTGTTCATTTTTTAATTGTAAAAACATGGAAGGAACATCACTGCACATCTCCATGAAATTATTTAAAAATATGGACACTGTAAGTAGAATTCATGCAGATTTTTTTAGTATTAGAGTAACCAAAAAAGAAATAATCAATTTGAAATCATAAAACTCTGACCAAATTAGTACAAGTTCAACAACATTACACATGTATTATTACATAAATTTGGTTGACATAAAACATGAATTAAAATTGTGTCATTGTATTGTAAAATTGTGTAATAATTATGATCAGCATCAGTTGTTTGAAAAAGCCACAAGGAAAAAGAACACAAAGCACAGAGGTCTTTTTCTTCATGTCAAAACGTGACAAGTAGAAGGAAAAGAAATGGTGGCCATCTGTATTCATTCTGACAAACCACTTTTTTCCTGCTTTTATTCTAAACAATCAAGTGATCTAAGAGTAAACACAAACATTTCTTGATTATCAAAAAAAAAAAAAACTTTTCCAGGAAACAGACATGAGACATGAGGCAGTCATGAATTGATTATAGGGGAAATAATTTATGTTATAAACAACTGACAGCACAAACATTTGCATGAAAAAAACAAAACAGATTATTATTATTGTTATTATTTCTATTATAAGCCTGCTGCATTCATTCCCATCAGCAGGAGGGGTTTCCAAATCTGAGCATGTTGCAGTGCAGCTGTGTTTTTAACCACCTTGCCATTATTACTGCAAACCCACACATACACTGTAATATATGTGATATAATTCCAATTTCACAAGCAGCTTGTTGATTACAAAACAGTTGCCTGTTTTTAATCCACCAGAAAAAATATCAGAGAAGGTGGTTAATCATCACCTTTTTAATTTAGCTTAAAACGTTTGGTTTTTTTTTTGCTTTACTGACTGAAAAAAAAACTACCTGCAAAAGTTTGTGATGCACTGCAAGAATGTTATCATTATATTTATTATTGATTGATCACTCCCATTTTAACTGCATCAGACTATTCTTTATTTTTCTGTTGCTTCATTTTTCACTATATTATATAGAGTGAAGAAGGTCCTATTGGTTTATTTGTAACTAGACTACCCCCCCCTACACACACACACACACACACAAACATTAACTTGAATTTAACATTGTTGAAGATCTTACAGCAGTTGTTTTAGGATGAAACATAGGGCAAAAATTGAGTTATTTTGCTAACAGACAAGCACACAAACACACACACACACACACACACATAGAAGGAGAAAATCATTGTTATAGTCGAAAAGTGCCATTAGTGCTTTTGTTAAAAACTATAAAATGAAAAAATAGACATAAAATAAACAAAACAAAAGCTGCTATTACTACAAACACAATTAAAAAACTAATTAAAAGAGAGATTCATTTATTTCATGCAAAAACTCTGTTCTACCCTGACCTGGTGGAAAAGAAAACTTAGTTATATTCATTATGCATCTACAGTTTGATTACAGTATTCAAAACAGGTTGTTTTATTTATAGTCAGACAAGGTGAGGAATCAAAAATGACGTGGGGTGAGTGAAAAAGGCCACACCCGAACAGGAAACACTGTGACTCCATTCACTATTTAATCCCAACATCTGCACAGATGCAGAGCTGTTGGTACACTGTCACATGGCTTGCTGTATTTCCACACATAAATTTTACACTATAATTTGAGATATTTCTTAGTGATCGCCTCATTTATTGTGAGCACCATGTGACCACATAAAAAGCATTTAAATGAAAGTTAATTTCTGCAAACAAGTATCTGCAGATAAAGTTAATCAGACAATAGCAGATGGGTCTCCAGATTGATTGGAAGTTTGATCATTTGGGTGCTCAGGCAAATGAACAGTGAAAATTGTATGACCATTCACTGAAACAAGACAATATCTGGACTTATTAATAAGAGATTAAACACATCCCTAATGTTAGCTAAATTGATTTTTAACTAGCAAAACTTAAAATCAAGTATTTGAGCTGGCATTCCATTTCTCACTCTAAATTGGATTTGATGAACAGATATTTATGTGCATAAT
>JAOXNZ010000002.1:18016691-18031266 GCA_028566095.1 Kryptolebias brasiliensis | reverse complement strand
CACACTATTTATTTAGCTTTTTATTTTTGTTTATAATGTTTTTTTTTAAATATAATTGTTTTTTAATTTTCTTTTTGACAAATATCTCAATTACACCTGAGTATCTCTGAGTAGCTTTTTGTTTTACCTATAAAAGAAAAAAGACCCATCTGAACCTACAAGACAATGTTTCTTGTTTACAATAAGAGCTTTTTAAAAACAAAACTCAGTAAAGCTAAATATTGTTCACAATACTGGATTTGTGGTTGTTATGGCAACAACACTGTACAAAGAAGCTTCAGCACAAGTAGTTGTGCCAAGTGAAGCATTTACTCTGGTTTTAACACTAAACCCACCCTGATCACTCTGACATCAACACTGTGATGCAAAATCTGCCTTCCTGTCTAGAGTTTTACTCCGTTTGTATTGTACATGTTGAGGCAAAATTCTATCCATTGTTCCACACCTGATATAAAACACTGAGCAGGAGAGGTGGCACATAGAAATGTGACGAGAAAAGGTTTTCCTCTGGCATAATGTCAAACGGTGGCTAATTAATAGAATATTAGTGCATTATTTGACCTGAGAAAGCCCCCTCAGAGCTTTATTTGTGCTGTGGTGTAAGAGAATAAGAAGTGTATTTGTTGTGAATCAGGATCAGTTCTTCAAAGTATTTTTTCATGCTTGGAAATGAAACAGTTCAACATGTTGTGGGTCAACAAGGTCAGCTGCTCACGGAGAACATCCTTTGTTCATTTGTTCATTCAGCCCTGTGTGCTACAGAGTGGGTCTGATTGAAAAAAGATAGAATGAACAGGTCTGAATCATATCTTAAGTGGAATATAGTCGATTTATTTTGAGTCTTATTTATGTATCAATTAATTTTAGTCATGGACCTCTAAGAAGCTGAGATTTTGAAGTCCTCTCAGAGCTATCGATGCTGCTGAATGTTTTTGTAAAATGCACTTTAAGGACAGTTCTGGCAGCACTTTGGATGTAAGAATGTGTTTAAGGGTCGAGGTCATTGTCAGAAACTGATTACTCATATTTTGTTCTGTTCTGCTTTGAATGAAATTGAAAAGGTGGTCCTGACAACCTCTGTTGATGAAAAGTGAAGTTTATGAGCACTTAAACTCAACCTTGAACACTGCAAAACACTTGTGGCTAAAAAAAACAAAAATTATTGAGTTTCAATAAATACTTTTAAATGCTAACCTTAAAGATCTTTACTGCTTGCATGTTACTCATTTGTGTCATCCATCCATCCATCCAACCATCCATCCAACCATCCATCCAGCCATCCATCCATCCATCCATCCATCCATCCATCCATCCATCCATCCAGCCATCCATCCATCCATTTTCTTTACCTGCTTCTTGTTTTCGGGTTGTGTGGAGCAGATGCCTATATCCAGTCACTGTGTGAGAGGAGGATACACCCTGGACAGGTTGCAAGTCCACTACAGGGCCACATAAGATAGTTTTTATCCTTTTGACTACCTGCCACTGAAAGGCAAAAGTGGCCGATAATGTTTTTACCCGTATCTGTGAGAGTTTGTCAACAAAACAATATTAGAAGTTTGGAATTTGTAAAATAAAAATGTGATCAACAAGATCACTGTTAGTATCCATTTTAGCTGTTCCATATTCCTGCTGGTCTGAGTCTGGCAGGGAGAAGATGGTTGGGTGTGTAACTCTGTACATCACGACTCAACACTGATAGCAGCTGCTGGATTAGTGTGATCTCACAGCAAACAAGAAGAACTTCCACCGAGGTCCTGATGGTGGAGTTGGACATGACTGTTGTCTCCACTGGGAGAGACCGAAATGTTCCCAAACCAACTGGTGACAACATAGATAAGCTGCAGAGAATTTTAGGTTATAACATGGAAAACTATTTGGTTCAAACAGTTAAAGCAAAACGCTTACAGAAGTTTTGATTTGAAAGAAAACATCTCCAAATGTTAAAAGTAGATTCATGACAGATGCCACAAAGATCTGGCACAAACATTTTGGTAGATTAGGTCTTTGAAATGTAATATGTGAACTTAAAGTAGAACTTAAACTTTCCCTCTTGCAGTCATCAATCCTCTTAAAAAGTTTATCTTTCTCAAAAATTTTATTTTTTATTATTAAAACAAACTCTTATGGCCTTAAATGCCTTCTGGTATAATCAAACACTTTTTTTTCTTTTTTCAGGCTACAGGGATGTATAAATATGCTAATCTGGTTCAGGCTGCATTTCCATCTGCATGTAGATAACAGTGGCCAGGCTTGTGTTTTTCTGGCACTTAAGGTCAAAACTGACTGAACAAATACAACTGCTGCCTTATGTCCTTTAAAATATTTTTGATGGAACACTGTGATGTTTCCCAATAAACCGAAACCACTCATTAAATTTACTTTGTGCGTTCATGGTCAAAAACAGAACCTGTCGGCTCAGTAATGAAATAAAACATACAAGTAGTTTCTCCTTCTTGCTTCTACTGTTTTCTACTTATTTTGTTGACTACTAATTTCTTTGGATTCTCAAATCACACAAAAATAAGTTGTACAGCCCCTACCCTGCAAGAACAACCAGTCTTTCTGGTGGTATTCAGCAGTTTCATTGTCAGCAGGGTGCATAGTGCATGGTGTCCATTAAGCCTGAACAATCAACAGTAATAGAGCAGTAAGAGATATAGCTCAGCGTTTACCAGAACTGACCACTTTCTCAAGTTTATATTTCTTTTTTCTGTTGTTGTTGCTTTAAACACCTTCTCTTCCTCCAGCATCTCTGGTACTGCATGTATGTAGCTTTACCACATAGATTTGGTCCACCGCTGCATGTTGTAGAAGTCAGCATGAATTTAACATTTATCTATGCCTGTCTCCAGGAATTAAATTTATCGTGTTGGGGCAAAGTGGTTTCAGAGTTCCCATAAATGCACATCTGTGGGTCTGTCAGCATGTGAGAGCGATGATATACTGTATGTTTCTATCAACTGAAACCTACATTGAAAAAAATGTAAAAGATGTTTTATCTCAACAGGCTGTACATAAACTAAAGGTTTAAATAGTCCAAAATGACCAAGTGGTCATGATAAAATCTTTCTGAGAAGTGTGTTTTTTGTATGAAATGTAGGGATTAAGGTGTTATCAAGAGGCTGCAACAGTGTAAGTTACTTTACCTCAAACAGTGTCAAAATTAATAAAACAAAACAATTAAATAATAATCAAGTTTTAAGAGGTTCTCAATCTGTAGTAGCAAAGTTTACAGACCCTAAATTTATTGGGTTGTTTTAAGTTGTTTGATCACATCTGTAGTTGTGTTTTACTTACCATTTCATTTGACTGGAGAAGCTGCAACACTGCGTGCGATCGGTGTATTACAGGGCATATTAATATTCATGTCAGCAAAGAGGTGGGTTACATTTGACAAACTAATTTATTTATTATGAAGTCAAAGAGACATTAAGAGAAGCTGCTGTGACAATAACTAAAAATCAAATTAACTGCTGAAGATTGATATGAAGGCATCAAATAACTCTCAGTGGGACTGAAAGGTGGGGAGCTGATCCCAAATCAGCCCACGTTGTGTGGCCTTAGGAGGCTGCAGTGCTGCGTTTTAAGCTTTTTCAGCAACTAGTCTAGTTGAGAGTTTAGCTTCAAGACAAAATTTGATGTCAATGCTTGATGTGAAAACCTGTTTTTGCTGCTTAAAAGCATACTAAGTGAAACCTTGAGGCTTCTTTCCTTATTTCAGTTCACCACGTTCATTTATTTGTGATCTCACGCCCTGATACAGAAACTGCTGCATGTAAAACACAACCGCACGGTAAAATATGTCATTAAAAACCCCTTGGATGCTTAAATTGTCTCATAAATGGTATGAATGTATGCAGTGTAGTTAAAGTGGCTCTTTAAAATGCATTTATATAGTTTAATTAAAAACAATAGCGCTGTTGTCTTGGCACATAGTGATGCAGAGCCATGCACAGCTCCTGATCAGTGCTCCTGAATGATGAATCAGTAATATAGTTGGACATCATTTCTCCTCAAGCTAAATGATGTTGTCACCTGTGGGGACAGTCTGGTCATAAGATAATGAAACACTCCCTGATTAATGCTTGAAAAAAAACTTCTTTGTAAACAGATGCTCTATTTGAACACCCCTGAACCGATGCGAGGAGGACGCTGGTTTCACAGTGGAGAGGGAAAAAAGCTCTTGTAATCTCTCAGCCCTGATGGATTTGAAGTGTTATAACTGAGCCACAGAGGCACACATTTTGATAAAATCCAAAGCCAGAGTAAAATAAAAGCCTTGATAAAATATGCAAGCTGTGCTTATTTTCTTCTTGCAAAAGATTTATTAACTTCCACTCTTTATGTAGACCACAATACAAAAGCGCAAATTTTAAAAGAACCTATGGATTTTTTCCCCCTCCCTCACCAGTTCTATTCTTTTCCTCTTGGAGCATCAGTGTGCAGGCGTCCTCTCCATTATTAAAACTTGTTGCCAATGATAAAAGAGCCGCAACATCAGAGGGATAATCAGCAACAAAGCTTGGTACACAATGGAAACTGAGACTCTGGAGAGAAAGCAAACATGCTGAGAAATATAACAGAGAAATTTAACTGCTACTGCAGTACACAATTTGAATAATATTCATATCCTTCCCTTTACTGTCCCAAATAAGCCTCCATTGCTACGTGTTTAGGTAATATTGCAAAACTCCTGTGGACCTCCATGATGACACAGTGATAAATGTGTCAGTAGACACTTTCCTCATGTTTTCCATCCTCTGGCTTTCTGGTGACAAAGACGCTCAAAAGATGATGGATACATCTTTGTATTCTGTGATTTACCGAGGAGCGACTGCTGGGAATTTTTATGACATAGTTTAGTCAAAAATAAAAACTCTAAATGGTTATATCATGCCTCTAAAACTGCTGCCGCTCAGGCAATATTTCAGTTTGCAGAGTAATATTTCTTCATTTATCACGCTGAGTACTCTCCTTTACGAGGAAATCAGTGAGGGCCCTTGCTGTATGCTGATCATCTTTTATTTTTCCCTGATAATGTTTCGCCAGAAGTCCTTACATGACAGAGGGATGCCTTTTTATGGACAGCATGACTCTAATACTCCAATTACTGCACAAGCGTGAGTTCAAAACTGAGACAGAGGCACAGGGAAGCATTAGATTAGGAGAGTTCAATCTGACGTTTTTGGAAAACTGGGCAAATTAGCAACCGTAGCACCAGATCAGAGTAAAATTCAGATAATTCACACATTAGACAGACAATTACATTATGCAGTACAGCTGTGACATAGTTCAGGCTATAATCTATATGCAAATATTTTATATCTTTTTTCACATTTGGTTTTTACAGGTTGAAGAGAGAAGGCAAAGGTTCCACAGAAGTGAATATAATCATCTCCCTTTTAGCAAAGTTTCTGTGTGCTTAGTCATTACTGCTGCAGGATAATATTTCCTGTGTCCTTCTCTGAGTTGCTCCGATTACTGCTGATTTCAGACAACATGAATAGGTAATTTTTTTTTTCCCATCATGCTGAATCAGTATGGAGAATAAAAGTCACCCATCAAAAATGTCTGACAAAAGCCACTTCTGGGGGTTTTTACATTTTTATAGCAATTGCACATTTAAAATATTTTTTCCAAGGTCTTTGCTCTCTGTGTATGCAAAGTCAGAACCTAAATTTTTAGCACAAACACTATCAAGACTGTCCTCTTTTCAGTGAAATTTCGCAGTATGATCAATTCATAGTTTACAAGTCAGGTTCTTCACTGAACTCTTATAAAAGCTTGTGATTGTGTGCAGAAAGTGCCACCTTAAAACATGTCAAAATGCATGACTTTCATGCAAAAACAAGACAAGTGATAGAAGGAAGGTTTTTCAATGTCAGATGAAGTGTCAGCACTACAGAGTGGCCTGAAGAGTTTGTTCAGAGTTTGTCTTCAACAAAAGTAATGTTGTAATATGTGTTACACAATCTAAAGATCTGTACTACAATATAAAAATATTTGGGCTGCCATGATCAATTGAAGATAATTAAATTTCCTGAAGAAAACAACCAAAACAAGATTTCTATTTAGTAAATTAAAAAATGTGTGCTTAAACTTTATTAAATTGAATCCTCAGCTCTCACTAACATCCCTTGGGATGTATTTAACCGGATTACAGTTTTTCAGTTCTTTTTAGAGATTTCTTGCCCGTTCTTTCTTACTGCCTCAGACTTTTGGCAGGTGTCCACATTTCGATTTTATATAACTGCAATGAGACAGCATGGAGTTTAGTGGTTCTTTGTCCCTGCAAGTTTTCAAACAGCGTTTCTTGTCACAGCTGACAAGCTTGCAATAAATTTACAAAAAACTTTACTGTTACCATTTCTTTTACATATCTTAGGAAAACATGATTCAGGAAACACAGTCAGACTACTTTCTCCTTTATTTTTAGTGAAACTTTGATTTGTTGTCTTAAAATGTGCCACAGTGATGCCACCAAGAACTTGTGACACTCTTCTACCTCATCTGGCAGCAATATGTGAAAACTACGTAATTATTCATGCCCAGGAACATAGTTTTAGCTGTGGTAGTCATGCTAATGAACAGAAAAATACAAGATAAATGCAATGTCACATTTCACTGTTTACTCTCTACCCTACCCTTTTGTTTTTCACATTTATGCCAAGGTCAGCTGGAGTCCCAATTCTTTTTGTGATATAAGGGAAGGACAATAGAACAGGGCTGTCTGACCTTACAAACGGGGATTTTTCAGGGGCACCCTTAAACTGTGTTTATAAATTCACACTAGAAAAGAAACCCAAATGTAGTTTTCCTGTTAGAAATATTTTGTTGTTGCGAGAACGTTGTCTTTGAAGGACCCAAATGCAGGCAGGAAGCAGCAGACAGGCAGGTTGTGGGACCCAAAATATACAAATTTAATTATTAAACATACACAGCAAAACCAAAACAAAGCTGAGGCAACAAATCATGAATGAAAACAGAGGAGCTGACAACTGACTGCAATATATACTGAGAGGGCTGATTGGTGAGTGGAAACAGGTGAGCTGACTGAGAATATGGAGCAGGTGATGAAATAGAACAAAAACAAATGAGGATATCTAGAATTCATGGCAGGAAAAAAAAACAGACATCAAAATCAAAACCAGCTGAAACAGAAATGCAGAACACAGACAAAACAAAGACTCAAACAAGGACACAACAACTGTATTGTCTGCTTTGATGTAATGTGGAGAGACGTGTGAATCCTGATTCATCATTCACACAATTCATCTGCCAGTCACAGTTTTTTTGTTTTTTTTACTTTACCTACTACAGTATACGTTCAACTATTTCAGCCATTCAAGTTTCAAAATATTCAGCTCGTTCCAGGCATTGTAGCTATGGCTTTTGGTTGTTGTAACTTTTATACTTTTTGAATTATTTAACTTTATTTACATTCTCAATAAAATACAATATTTGCTTTATTTTTAGCTTATTTTAGCTTTTAGCTACTGTTTTGCTAGTTTTAGCTTTCAGCTTTTGTTTTGCTCATTTCAGCTTTTAGCTTTTGGTAATTTTAGCATTTAGCTTTTGTTCTCATTGTTTTAACTTTAGCGATTCAGTTTTAGCTTCTTCAGCAAATTTCTGCTCTAAGCATTCAGACTGCATTTTTGCAGAAAATGCCTATTTTTCTAGTTTACATTTGGTGTTGATCTTACCAATGATAAAAATATGTATACAAATGACAAGCTAGATAACATCACTTGACATAAACGCTTTGCTTCTGTTTACTTGAGAGAAATCAGTGATAACTGATGTTGTTCTTAAAGGGGTGTTCCATTTTTATGGAGAATATTTTGAGGTCAAAGAGACACTCAAAATCTAATAGAAGGGTAACACTAGGAAATAGGATTCACCCCTGTAGGAACTGTGACATCACACTTAACAGGGAAATAAAATCAACATTGTAAGGTTGGAGGGGATGCATAATGGAGATACACAGAGAATTGCTGAAACTAAAAAATAAGGAAAATAAGGTTTTAAACATGTTCATATTCAACATTTAGCTCCTGGGCTTAGTGCATGAATCAGCAAATATCATCATTACTACTGATAAGACCAAGAACCTGACTGTCCAATCAAATTCAGACATGCTCCACAGTTCCCCTACTAATTCGCACTTCATTGAAACCTCAGGCAAAATCCTGATAACAGTGAGCTCATCGGAAATACTTCGTAATTTCCTCTATTACACACAACGCCATGATGTACAGTCCCCATCTAATTATCTTCAGCACAACATTGTGTACAACTACACCTCAATTCTATCAGTTTCTGTAATCACGTCCCCAGAGCGGGCTCTAAACGTCACTTATTTGTCTTGTGTGTTGCCGTGTCTATGGCCAAGGGAGATGAGAATGAAATCTCGCTGAAGATGAATTGTTATGTTCTGTTCATTAGTTCCTTAATTGTTTTCCAATCATTGCCACAGTGTTATTTTACGACACTCATGGCAATTGTGGCAGGATATTAACATGACGGTGACTCAAATCAGAGAATGTAGTGTGCTTTTGTTTTATGGAACTAGAGCTAGATTTCTGAGATGTGGTAATTAAACCAGTGATGTAACTCAATTTTAATGAAAAACAAATCCTTCTCAGTTTCTTCTCTTGCAATATATGAATGTTACTAACAGGCTTCATGGAGAAAGAGTGAGGAGGAAAGAGACAACAGCTGTGGTTTCCTCCCAACTCTGAACATTTTTGGCAAAGAAGTTCTTCACAGTTGTGAAGCATCCTTCATATTCACCTAAAGTGGGATTGTGCAACTTTATTATTGTTCTTAAAATCAAACTTAAATCAGCTGAACCTGTTTTGAGTTCATCTCAAAGAAGCATTTGAGCTTCAAAAACAAGTATAGGAAGAACATCTGCTGTGTTCTTTTAGATGAACAGCTGAACAGCTACAAAGAGAGAAATACTGAAAGAAAAATAAGCTGAAATGTGAGTTGTCCTAATTAAAAAGAACTTACAGCATTAACCTACATATAGCCACTTAATGAATATATCAAGGAGAAATTATTTAAATCTTTTTGGAGTTCTTTTTAAAATAATCTAATTCACTAGAGGTTTAGTTTCTGCCACTGTCTCCTAATGTCCCACTACTAGCATATAGCGCACTCCCCACCCATCCAGAATGCTCCCCTGTGCTCAGAGTATTTATTTATCAGGAGAGAGAGAAAGTGAAAGACTGTTGACAGCCAACTGAAGGTAATGAACCAGATAAACGCACTTCTGATGCTGGATTATGTGAGAGGACAGTTGGAAGGTTTGTTGTTTTTATCCCAGTGAGGAAACGAGGATCAGAGGACCAACGTCTGTGAGTCACAGGTTCAAGCTACTGCTTCAATTAAAACATTCATATATTGAGCAGATTTTAAAAAAAATTATTATATGTATCCATATAGTGTGTATTCTTATAAAGCTCCCAAATATTGTAATTTTTTATTGATTGATTTTATTTGAAGTCACGTCTCCCTATCCTAACTGTAATGTTCTCTTGTAATTAAGTTATACCCTTGTTGAAACTTAAGGTAAAGTAAATGAAAACGAAAATACACCTGACAAATATACTTTCAGGACTATTAAAATATTATGTAATGTATCACAAACCCATAATACAGTCTTTATTTGCTTCAGGTCCTATTAATTTACCTGTCCATGTACTTAAAAGATATTTTTTGAGGCTGTTTTTATTTATTTACTGTAAAATGTCCTTTATCCATAAATACTATTCATTTGTTTAAATTTTAAAGCTTTCTAAAGCAAAAAGTTTCAAATGACTTCAAATGTAAATCTATTAAGGTTCTTAGTAAAGGATTGGCTTAATAAGGTTTGGCTTCTGCATTTTTCTGGTAATTAGTGAGACGGTATGTGAAGTGACTCCTGCTTTCTTTAAAGATGTGCAGTCAGGTGTTCCCCTCCCTCACCAGTTCTACTCTCTTAGATGAATCAGTAAAGAAATAAAATCAGAAGGCTATTTTCTCATGTTTAAAGAGTTTTCATTGTTTGCTTAGATAATTGTTTGAAAATCAAATCACTCTTATCTGGATTTGACAGAATGTCAGTCAGATTTTTCCTTAACGCAATAAAAAAGAAGAGCAACAAAATCTCTATTAATCCTCTTGTCCCAGCTGTGTTTCTGCGGCTCCATTTGTTCTGACTCCCCTCCTCCAACAGGCTTTCAACTGCCACTTTTGCTCTAAGAGCTGAAACACGAGAACCCAGTTGGACCAATCAAAGCATTTAATGCTCAAATCAGCCAGTGGGTATGAAAGCTGACCGCTTGCTTTTCTGCGCCGCACTTCAAAGTCCCCAATTTTGCCCGACTCTCCTCATTAGCTCTAAGGAACACACTACAACTATTGCGTTCAGTAGTTAATCAATCGTATAATGAAGGTTTTAATGCTGTGTGGTGCCTTCGGCTGACTTGCTGCTCATTTGTGGAAGGAGCCAGGAAAGAAAAGATGAACAAAACTTCAGCCATTGACGTTGCACTGATGCTTTTCTGCTTGTTCTGATATTGAATATATGAGTGGCTATAGCAAAAATGTGTTGTTGCCATCAGTGTACATCATTTGGAAACTGGACACTTTTGGCATCAAGCCTGTCTGTCTGTTAGCAAAATATCTCATGAACCACCAGAGAGTTTTTAATGAACTCTCAGAAAGAAATAATTGGGTACGCAACTACAGCTGATTAACTTTTAGAGTTCATTCAAGATGCCTGCCACAGCCAACTGATCTTAGAAAGTAATCACTGGATCTACAGTTGATTAACTTTTGAAGTCAACCCAATTCAAGATGGCCTCAGCAGCTAAGCGACCTTTGCAAACACACACATGGCTGCTACTCTTTGGTTTTACAGATAAAAATCTAAAGTTTGGTGTGGTAGTAGATCAGAGTAATTTACAAATTAAACTCCAAGAACTAATTGATTGTACAAGATTGTTTGTTAAAACTTTGCCAATTTTCATTTAAGTCAACTTTGTTTGCCTATTAGCTGAAAAATTGATTGATTTTAATGAAACTTTCGGAAAGTAAGCATTTGTTTAAATGGTAACTTTTAGAGATGACCCTATTCAAGAAGGCCGGCACAGCGAACTGTTCTTATAAAACCTAAAGATTGCTGTAACTAAGTCAATTTTACACATATTTTGCTAAACGTTGGGGTAATAGTAGCTGTGACTAACTGACAACACAACCTCCATGTGCAACACATTGCACAACATGTTTGCTTAAAACCTTTGCACGGACTGTTAGCATCAACTCTGTTTGTTTGTTAACAACATATCTCATAAACAACAGGGTGGCTTTCTCGAGAAATGCCAATCAGTACTATTCTCTTTTTGCTACACATCCATAACAGCCAGTTAGCTTTGCTCAAAGAGAGGAAACAAGTAAAAATGAAATGTAATCCCTACAAAAAATATGAATTACAAACCAGAGCTGATTAAGTCAGTAAGATATCTAAAACCGTGGTTCTTGAACAGCAATCTTCATAGTGAAAAATACTTCATTCTGAATTTTGTTTTTTTAGCATAAAGCTTTTAAAATCAACCCTACTGATGATTTCCAAGTTCATAAAGTCCATGGGATTTGCTCAACTTTGCCTTAAAGTAAAAATATGAGGACTTCTGAACCACATTATATGCTTGAAGCATAGAAGGTTAAAAAGTCATGCTCATTTCATCCCTGTCTGTCAGAAAAGCCTGTCTGGTTGCCATGGTGACAATTCCCACACCTTTCTTGAAAAGGTCAGATATTTGTTCATTCACAGAGCAAAAATGGTGTTTTATTGTCAGTTTCCTTGTCAGTCTCCCAACCCTTTGATTGCATTCAGAGAGCCTGGTTCTGCTGGAGCTTTCTGCCTGTTAGAAACTCACTTCCTTTAAAGAACTTTAAATCACAAAAAAACCAATGGATGACTGAAAACTGCATAAAACCGTCAGTGTAAACCTTGACGTGTGCTTTATATTCTACAATACGGTTTAAGAATAAAACATAAAAAAGGGGAAACAGTGAGAATTTGGGTCCAAGATCAGACAATATTGATATCTGGTGGTTATATCTGTGTTTTAGCCAGCACAAAAAAATCCATTTACATTAGTTAAATGTTCATTTTATTGAATGTGTTTCTTTCACTTAATGACATTTTCATGAAAATCAACAAATCAGAGCTCCTTGCCAAAAGAGGAAACATGTTGGCCCAAAATCAAAAGTTGCCATCTGTCTTTGAGACGCGTGTCAGCAGTTTAGACATATCACACTACCTACTGCGCCTCTGTGATCAAGACATCGCTGCAGCTCAAACGTTCCCTCAGAACGATGGCTGGGGACAGAAACAGTGGGTGGAGACTGATGCAATCTCAGCTTAGCGAGAGCTTTGATGTGAACCGAGACGACCGCCAGCTACACAGTCACATCTTTGTGGTCGGAGCTGATTCTTCTCTTTGGGGATACACCCTGCAGAAAGTGGCTGCTGGAGATAAATGTGTCTGTTTTGTACATGAATCAGTCGTCTTACAGTTAATCAAGGAAAGTTGGAACATGGATTAAACCAAATAAATTGAGTTTCTTTCTGAGATAGAACAACTAAACATTGAGCACTGCAAAGTGATTTTGGAAAACAAAGGTTTTTGGTTTCATAAACTGTCAGATCGGTGTGTGTGTGTGTGTGTGTGTGTGTGTGTGTGTAGGGAGGGGTTAATTTGCCTGTAGCATTAGCAAAACATCTCATGTTCTACAGATATTGAGCTAAAATTGGTGTGTTAGTAGCTGAGGGGCATTCCCAACACATACTGAGTGCTAACTGATTGCATGAAATCTGTTTTTAAATCTGTGAAGTTAACTATTGGAATCAACCCCATCTGTCTGTTAGCAGAATATCTAATGAACCACTGGATGGATTTTAATTAATCTCTCAAAAAGTAATCATTGGACGTGCATCTGCAACTGCTTAACTTTTGAAGTCAACCCTATTCAAGATGACTGCCACAGCTAAGCAAACATAGCAAACACAAAACAGGCTGTATCTCAATCAATTTTATAAACATTAAGCTAAAGTTTGATGTTGTAGTAGCTGGACATCCTCCTCAACGCATACTCTGAGCACTACACATTGCACCATATCTTTGCTTACAACTTTAGTATTAACAGTTAAAATCAACAATGTCTGTTGGCAAAATATTTTATGAACCTCCTAGATATAATTTAGTGAAACTCTCAGAAGGCAATCATTGAATGTACGTCTACAACTCATTACCATTTGGGGTTAACCTCCTTCTCATCATAACAAGATCTTAGTTTAAATCTCTGGTTTTGATGGTAGTGGGCGAAATGCATTCTTTTGAGGAATACTAGGCATTTGGTTTAGTTAAACTAAAGTTTGATTATGCTGGTGCAGACTGACATGGTGATCCTAACAAACTGAATTAAAGGCAACTTAACTTCTTTTTCAGTTTTTGAAGGTTAAGATGATTTATGTCTCATCATATCAGCACAGTTGTTGACAGACATGAAGGAAACAACACCAACAGGAAACCCTGTTGCAGGCGTGCTTTATATTTACTGCCAGCAGCACCAGTTTTCAGTTCCAGGAAGAGTTTGTCCTCAGTCAGGATAATGTTAGCCATCTGGAAAAACAACAGCAACACACAACGTGTTTATTACAGCACATTTTTGTTCAGCTTCAACACACACTGCTGACAGAGATGATACCATTTTGGCCCGGAGCGAAGAGCAGACTCTACTGAACAAAAATAAGACTTCTGATTCAGTGAGTTACTGCTGTGTACTCTTCAGCGTTCACCAAGCCAACAGAGTCAATTACCACACAATCGCAGGGTGTGTGTGTGTGACTTTGTGTAGAGAAGTGTTTTGTTGCCCCAAACTCCTCAAGGGAGGAAAAAAAAAATCTTAAATCGTTGCAGTTAATCCTGTCAGAGGCATTTAGGATAAGCACATTATATTTAATTTCAATATGAGAAAGGAGATGCCACACTGCCTTTGTATAGTCATATCTGCTTCAGCTTGTGTTCAATTTCATTTTGACTTTATTAATCCCCGTGGAGGAAATTGATTTAAAAGAAGAGTGCCTCAAACAACAAGATCAGGGACATAAAAACTGAGTTATGCTACAAGGAAGAAAGACGAGGGCAATGAGTGTTTGTTTGTTTTGTTTTTTTTACAAAACTAACCTTGTGTACAGACCAGAGTGACAACTCCATTGTGTATTTCGAAAGCTGTTAGAAAGCTTTTTCATGAGCAGTAAATGAAGCTGGATAGAAAATAAAGTTATTTTGAGCCATCTGAGGAAGAAAATACACACATGTGCAACTGTATTTACATTAGATAAATACAATAAGATGAGTTCAAGAACAATAGGGGCAAAAAGAAAACAAACAAACAACTTTTAACCCTCCTGAAGCCCCCGTAACTGTAGAGACGAAGAGAAGCCCTTGGGGTTCATTTGACCCTAAGGCCACGACAGGGTTAAAAAGCTTCCGAGCAAATTATTCTTTACATTAGG
>JAOXNZ010000002.1:18004222-18016590 GCA_028566095.1 Kryptolebias brasiliensis | reverse complement strand
TCTGAAATGAAGACTCTGTCTCACAATATCTGCTTAAAAATTCCAACAGAGTTTCAAAATAAAAACAAATGCATAGAATTAGTTTTCCTAAAAATTTATGTATTATTTAAAACTGCAGCTGCAGCTTAAGACTTTTGTGATCTTAATTTCAGACATTTGCAAAGAATAAATTCTTCAAATTTGCATTCTTTGAAACTCAAATAAGACAAATGAAAAAGTCACACTTGATAGAGGCAGACTGTCATTAATCATTTGCTCAATATTATTTTGATTCAACCAAAAAGCAAAAAACAAAAAACAAAACATTCTCAGCTTGTAGCATTTGAACGCACTAAAAGGTGGTTTTATTAGGCAAAGTGACACATTTTCCAAGAATTAAAAGAATGCTTTTAAATTTTGCCTTGAGCAACACAAACTGAAGTCTTTTCACTTTTATTATTGGGTAAAAGAAAAAACCTTAAATGTTTCAAAAACTTAAAGTTAAATGTGTTATCTGATTGAGCCGTGTTTGGGAAAGACAGAAATACTGATAGCAAAAGGCAGAACTGAAAAGCAACCCAAGGATAATCTCAATGATCAAAACAAATCCATTTTTAAGCACATGGGCCACTATTTGCAATTTTTGACTCACGTTTTAAGTCATCATTACCACCCAGTTTCCAAAAATGTTTCACTGCACTGCATATAATAAAGTTGCTAATCTTATGTTTTTAATAAAAAAACAAGTTTTCTTCTGTTCTTTGCATGCAGGGCTTTTTCCAAATTCTGTGAATAATAAGATCCCCAAAATGTTTACAACTTTATATTGAGAAATACTAACATGTGGTAACAAATGTGCACTGTTTTTATTTCTGGTGGTTTAGGTTGTGCCTTTTCTTTTTTTTTTTTGTAAAACACAAACAAAAATCAGTCTGCTTTCACCATAAGGTGGAAAAAAAAAGTCAGAAATCTTTAAAATCCCTAAAGCAATGTGATAATATTAATACCCATGAAATTCCTAAATAGTCTTAGCTTCATTTTAAAACTCAAACGTGATAAATTAATTCTAACAGAATATGATCAATCTGAAGCGCCCTCTGGTGGACAAACTCTGCAACGCTCTCCCCTTCTTTACATCATCTATGGAATTTATTTTTTCATTTTTTATTTATTTCTTTTCTTCATAGTAATTTTTGTTATTAGTCGTCATCCATCAGGTACACTGACATGATTTGTGATTTTGGCGGTCACATTCACTGGTCAGGCATCTTGCATTACCTGTTCCATCAATTTCTGTTCTTTTTCTTTGCATTTGGTCTCATTATTACTGCTGCTGCTTGTGATGAAAACCATGAAAGATTATATACATCACTAGCTGCTCTTTTCCTCGTTTATCATCTAAAAATGTTCAGGTCCCTTTAGCCTACCTTCCTTGGTTTTTTTATAAACATTTCCATATGCTGCATTGATCCAGCTTCCATATTCACCAAGATGTTCATTTCAACACAAAATCTTATGGCAAAAGGAACTGAAGGAAAGCTTTAAAAAAATGCAAGCATATTCTCTAATGTACGTGACTGTCATGACTACCCTCTAATGCAGTTTTAACATCCAAATTAGCTTCTTTACTATATAGGTCACAAAGCTCTGGGGAGCTCAGCTCAACTGGTGCTACAAGCATAGTGACATTTTTCTCAGCCACAAGGGAACTCGCCTGAAAGGGAAGGAAACAGGCTTCATCTCGAGCGTCATGTCGGACTACAAGCTAACATTAGAGTTTTCATCAAACGATCAATGATTCATCTCAGTTTATTACAACAACATGGGATCTCATGACCCAGGGGCTTCTTTAGGCTTTTGTTAACTTTTAAATTGTGGATGCTACACAAATAGTTCCTCCTGATGACATGAATGAAGTAGTTGTTTTTGAGAGAATATTGCACTTCAAGTTGAAGTTAAAAGGCAGACAGACTTTATTATTGGTGAAAACTGGCTGTAAAGTTTACATAATGAATTTTGTATTGATCTTGATGCTAGACTTCTTTGTTGGGTCCAGAAACACATATATGCAGGTTAGGTCTCATTCTGTGAGGTCAGGCATTCAGCTGTGATGCTAAGGTTAGTGCAAAAGCTTCACAACAATAGTATATTAGTTCATTGTGCAGTACTTAAAGGCTGAATTGGATTGTAACTGACTGTATTCATGACTTTGCCAATACAACCTTTCCAGATTGAAAGTGGCCTAAAAAGCTGCAACAAGACTACTGACTAAATTCAGAAGAGCCAATTTTAGCACATTTAACACTGGTTATTCTTATGTTTTAGAATTGATTAACATAATAATAATGACTTCCAAGGAAAGTTCGGTATTGTCTCGTAATTATATTCACACTGAGTGCACAACCATCAGGAAAGTAGTCAGACAGTACTGAATTTGAAGTGTTTCTAACTACAAACCATATGAGTTTGAATGGTCATAGAATATGATCACTTTCAGGTTGTGTGATCCATGTGACTATCCTGTAAGTACCAGGATTTATTATGTATTGCTACTATTTTTTTAGGTGATCTTTACAGCAGCAGATGAGAACTTGTTAGCAAAAAAAGCACATAAGCAAGTGCAATGTTTTAACTTTGCACTACTGAGATGCAGTGAAAGCATCATTGCCAGTTAGACTTTGATTTACAGGGACTATTTTCTCTCAGCACACTGACAGCAGGGACACATTTTATCACTGATGAGACTAATGAGAAATAGCTAAAGTCGATTGCTTCAGTCTTGTCAGTTCATGAGGAAGTTTTCTTGAGATATTTAGTCAAACTTCTAATGTTTCCAGATGAGTCAAAAAGCTTTTTTTTATAGCAGCCAATAACATTAAGAAGACAAAATCAAGTTTTACCCTTAAGCTTTTTATGTAGATAAAACAAAGCTTTTGTTAAACTTAATAATGAACATTATATTCACAATCTGCTTCATGGACAAAGTCAACTTTAAATAAACTAGAATTATAACCTCTATACTTGTTTAGCAGCAGGTTCAGCCTCCTAATCTGGCAGTAATCAAACAGACGGTGTGATCTATGGCTGTTGTTCTTTACTGATTTACTAACTGACAGCTTCATTGAACTTGCTGACTTTCGAAGTGACACACGACCTCTGTCAGAGGTCTCTGTATGATGCACCATTGGCTTTGTGATATTTAGTCACAGACCTGTGGAGATCTGCCCTGTCTGCTCCCTCTGGATTGCTGCTGTCTGTCCTTTTATGTGACTTCATCAATCCTTGCCGTTAAAGCCCAAGCTGTGGCCACTTTCACAGTGAGGAGAAGGTCTTTGTCTGCCTGCCAGAACCAGTGAGATGATTTGTTGACCCCCACCAAGCTGGGCGTTTGCTCCCTCAGACTGACACTGAAAATGTTCAACACAAGATGGACCTGTGGTGTTGTGTCTAGAATTAAATGGGCCTGCATCACTACCTGCACCTTTGCTCCATTTCCTCTGTTGCTGACTGCAAATTAAGGGGTTTTATGCTCACTGTATGCCAGTTATGGAGGAACAAAATTGCTGTGTGAAGTTTCACTTTAACTTGGAAATACTGTCATAGAGATCGTGCAGCATGACACTATCCAGCAACAGTAAAAGCATTTCATTTTGTGTCAACTGGATGCATAAAACTGCTGCAGCTGTTTGCCATGTTGGCAGGCTCTTCAACAGAAGATCTAAAGGCTGAATCCCAGCTCTTCTTCCATTTAGGAGTTGGGTCTTTTATTGTTGTGTTTGATATGTGCAATTGGACAACATTGACATCTTTTTGAACTTCCATCAGAGTCTGTGGGTTTTGGAAGTTTTTCTGCTTTCGTTTTGGTTTTGTTACTGGTTTATTGGGATCTGTTGCCTTAGTTGAGCACCTGTCTCAGTTATTAGTCTCTGAGTTTGGTTTTCTATTATCTCAGTCTCCCAAGTCAATTTGTAATTTTACTTCTCTGCTGGAGTTCCAGCTTGATTCATGTTAAAGTTTTAGATTTTTTGCTTTAGATGCATGTTCGATTGTTCAAGATTTTCTTTTTTATCTGTTAACTAAGTTTTAGTCCTGCTTTGATTTCCCCTATCACTTTGGATTATAACATCTCTGAACATTTAAAGAAGCTGACATTAAGGTTAGAAAAACTGTGTAGAACAAGATGAATCTCTGTGTTTCTGACTTCGACCATCAGACTTCATCATCTATTTTATCTTCAGTGCCCAAGTCATGACATGACTGCCTTTATGTTGCTCTGATAACCAGGAACAATTTGCTTTTATTCTACAAAGTTTAATCTCAGTTCAATTTGTACTTTTTGTGATTAAAAAACTTTGCTGCATAATTTTTTAAGCAAGTCCAACTCCATCATGTAATGTTCTGCTTTCTAATATAAATGGTTTGCACCTAATCTTCTTCGGTGGAGGACAATAGTTATTGCCAGTGGCCCTCAAACCCACAGTAATTTGCATATATGGCCTACTTGGAACTGAAGCTGAATAGCCCTGGTCCATGATGATGCCATTTTTTAGTAAGTCTATTCACAGCTCTTAGCAGTATTTAACTGCATTGGTTTTCTTTGGAGAAAATATTGAAGACTTTTCTTTTTCTTGCAGCTAATAAGAAGCTTGCTGCATTTTATGTTTGAATTTGCCAAGAAGTTCCTCCTGTTAGTCTTTTATAAAAAAAAAAGCATGTGGATGTAAATTTATTCACATGGAAACTGCTAATTGTTCAAATTGTTTAAATACATCAAATTGATAAAACTACCAACTACACTTAAGTGCTTTAAAATTGTTTGGCAAAAGTATCTGGATTTATTTTGGGAAAAGACTGAATAGTTCAGATTTATGTTAAATTTATGTTTATGTTAACAACATTTTGCAAATGTGACAGTTTCCTTATCTAATACCAAAGTCTGAAGCCTAGCAACCAACATCAAAACTGATTATTTCATCCTAAAGTTTGAGCCTAAAAGTCAGCAAAAACCCACAATGTGTTCAAATGGTGCACTCAGAGTGCTGAGCTCTGCTTTTGGAAGTACTATAATGGAAGAGAAGTCCTCTGCCATTAGGGCAGATATAAATGCAAAAATGTGTAATCAATATTATCTATTCATCTTGGAGCACATTTATGCAGGTTAGCTGATCTGTGGATCTCCATACAACAAACAAAACATGAAGTTGAACTGCTGATTAATATATTCATAAACTGAGGTTTCTTTAAACATCTTGAAGAACATGCATTGTGTTTCTTTAGAGACATGAGCATCAGTCTCTCTGGCAAACTCCCAACACTATGAATGGATTGGCAGAAGCCTTTCCTTTTAAATACATTAATTAGTTTTGTCATGCAGTAACTACAGCCTCACGAGGCTGCAAGCATGACTGCAGACACAAACCTTTCTACAGGATTTAACATACATATGAGCACTCAGTTTTCTGTAACACGTGGGATCTTTGGACTAGATGGACAAACCACTCAGTGAGTGGTTTGTCCATCAGTGTTCATCAGTGGTCCTGGCAGGTAACACAAAGTTCAGGCAGAAATCTAATAAAAAGCTGCAAAAAGGTATAAAAACATGTGAGTGAAGCACCAATGGCCAAGGCAAAACACTAAACACACAATGGATGAGTCAGTGTTGCAAACAGATGAAAATATTCAGCTAACAGAAACAGTTGGAAAATAAATGAAACAAAACAACCAAAAGACACAAGTACTGTGATTGCATAAAGCAACAAGGTCTATAACCAAACAGATTAATGATGACTGGTGAAATAAAAGGAGACACACACAGATAAAAAACTATATATATATAGAGTGAAAAAAAGAAAAGAAAAAGAAAACATTAAAAAACACCAGGAAAAATACTATTCAGATTCATCTAAACTTGACAACTGGGGGCAAATGTCCCATTTTTGGAATTGTTTTGACTCTTTTTGATATTTGTTTTGGCATTTTATGAAATTTATGTGGTTATTAACTTTCCCTGCACATGTGAAGTTGTCAGTTATTAGATTTATATGTGTGTCACGTGTGTTTTTGTACATACTGAAAGAGTAAGTCAAGTTTTGTTCAAATTTAACCTAAAAGCTCATACTGTATGACACCTTCAGACCACATCAAGAGTGTTACACAAACATTCACCATGAAAGGGCTTTCAAAGAAAAACTTCAAAAGATCTTTAGGAAATCTTGAGAACTATTGATAAAGACCATCTAAAAAATTATTTACAAACAAAATATTAAAAACAATTAAAAAAGGATTTTGAACTTTGGTACCACCACCTTGGTTTGCCTTAATTATATTGCTCATGACCAACAGAACAAGATCCTGGGCAGAAGCAGCTGAAAAGATCTTAAGACTCCTCTGTGAGGTGATTCGGCTCAGCCTTAACCTCGGCTCACACTAACCATCCTAAATGACCGGTGCATGCAACACTGTGTGACCCTGAGATTCTAAAATCTTCATAGTAACCTGTGTCACACTGTATGATGCAAGACTCAGTAGATACAACTTTTTACCACCAGAGAATGAAGAGACCCGACACAGACATCAGTCCAACAATAAAAGGAAATTAAGCATTGATGCTGTAATTATTATATTTGGACACTTAACAGAGAGGGTGGATGAAGAAAAAGAGACAGCTGTGGACGGATCATAGCTGGTAAAGAAGACACCAGTCACAGCAGCAGTCACACTGCACAAGTTTCCCAGACATTTTCTGACATCGTTTGTTATTTGCTGTAAGTCTGCTGTAGATCGTAAGTGTGCTAAATTGGCTGTTGTTGAGTCTGTCACACTGACCACAGACTACAGATTCAAGCTCATGACCAAAGATTGCCCTTTGATCCTTTTCACAACAAAAGATTACACAGTGTGAACGTGGCTTTAGAGATAAAGTGAAGAGCTCCGTCATCCAGGGGGAGCTCGGACTAGAGCTGCTACTCCTACAAATCAGAAGGATTTAGCTTAGGTGAATTGGGCCTTTGATTAGGATGCCTCCTGGACACCTTCCTCTGGCCGTTTTCCAGGCACATCCCACTAGGAGGAGACCCTGGAACAGAGCCCGAACTTACTGTAAGAATTATACTGTATAGTCCGTAATGACTTAAGATCCCCTAGGAGGAGCTGGAGAGTGTTGCTGGGGTGAGGAATGTCTGGGTCTCCCTCTTGGACCTGTTACTTTCAAAATCCAATGACAATAAAGCAAAGGTCCTGTAGGACAATTCTAAAAATAACAACTGTGAAAAAGCTATACTCCAATTTCACATCTCTTTAAAGTATCATTTGGTTCCAAACTGTAAAATTTGAGCAGTAAACATTGTTGCAGACCCTATTTAACCCCTTGATCTCCATATTCACTTTTGCATGTTGTGATCCATGAAGTTCCAGGCAGTGAAGGAGTAAGCAGGGATGAGCAGTGAGAATCTTATTCCAGCTCTTGCTCCTCTTCATGGGAGCTTGTCAAACTCACTTTACAGGCCTGGTGCTGCAGTCTAGCCTAAAGCCAATAAAGCAGCTACAGAACTTTCATGAATTTATAATTTACCTCCTGACTGCCTCTGCCCAAACCCATCTACTCGTTTGGTTAAATGAGAATGCTTCCATTGTTCGACTCGATTGTGTGTAATAGCTTCACTTATCAAGCATAGCACAAAGACAACGAGTATTAAATCTAACATGACAGGGCTGAGCTGTTCACTGCGGGGTGAGTTTATCTCATTTCTGACCCAAAGGTTGATGATGTTACAGTGAAATTTACTTTCAAAGAGAACCCAACTGTTAAGGTAAAATATAATATTTAATGGTGTTTGATGCACTCATGTAACCTTTAAGAATGTGTTTATCTGTTTTTATGTAATCTGTATTGACTTTGGGAGAAATACAGTCTGTATTTCTCAGGATAGGACTGTTGGTCCAGGTCTTAGACAGCACAAGGCTGGTTGAAACCAGATTCTTTCTCAGGTGTTGTGTCTAGTGAAATGTAAACTTTTGAATGAACCAGCTGTGCGGAAAGCAAAAGGGGAGTCCCAGCAGGCAGTAAATAGACAAACAAACATTCTGTTAGTTGGAGCACTCAGAATCTGTTGAAGAATGTGTTTGCTCTCCCTTGTCGACGAGGGAATAAACTTTTACTCTTAAGAAGATTCTCACTTTGAGCCTGTTTGTTTTTTCACAACACCAACAACTTTCTTCTTTAGTGTCAACAAACTACTCTCTCTGCTCTTAATCTCCATCACACATACAAAGAAATTATGCAGAGATGAAAATACTGAGAATAAATACATTTCTACAAAGTAAATAGGGTATACAAAGTTTGTATCCCCAACATGTTCTGTAAATAAAGACAAGGTATATTTTCCCTTGTTTTACTCATTACAGATATTAAAGCGTACTTTTCAGCCCAGGAAAGTAATTATAATATCTTCTATGAATTAATGAAGAAAATAAACCTTTATTAAGAACCTGCTGATATTTGTTTTTTATTATTTTAGGTTCTTAGTACTTTATTTAACAAAAGAAGCAATATAAAGGAACAGCCTTAAGCTCTGTGAAACAAATTTTATTATTTTTAAAATTATAATCATCTTCAGCTCCGGTCTAAAAGATTATAATCAAACTTTTGCGTTTTTACCTAAGGGGATATGAGATTAATCAGTTAGTGATGCATATTAACCCTAAAGTTTGAGTTTCCTTTGTCACAAAGGTGGTTCTGGTTTCAGATGGATCACTGCAGTAACTGAACACAACACATCAATGCTCTGGAATATAATTGTGCTTTTATGTCTTTTAAAAAGACAGTTGTTTAATCTGTTTGTCCATGTTGTGCTGAAATGACCAAACTGGTTGTCTGAGATTGGACACATCTTTAAGAGTTGTGCTCCTTTAGAGACAGCAATAACTTTATAGATCTTTCAGGAAAAAGATGGAACACATAATCATCTGCTGAACAATGATGACAGTTTTTGGGAGTGTTTACCTCTCTGCTACAACACAGCTTCTTTAAAAAACTGGTTTGCAGCACACACCTCTGCATATGCTTTAAAAGAAGAGCTGGGAGGTTATGGGTAGGACATCAGGTAGATGCAAGAAATCAGTTAAAAGATTTGTCTATTACCAAACAAGACATTTTGCTAAAATTAAAAGCCTAGCATTTCATATCACAAGCCACTTTCCATGCCAAAGTATTAAACTAAGATCAACTTATAGCTGTTTTGATGTTAACAGTTATTGCCAAGGTTTTAAACAAAAATGTTAAATGTGTAGTGCTAGAAATATGTGTTGTGAATAACTTTCAGCTACCACCACACCAAACAATATTGTCCTTTCATATTTGGCGGTGGGTGATAAATAAATTAGTTACTCAGGCTTTTTTCTATCATAGCAACTTACAACAAGAACAACTAAAGACGATCACTCTGAATCTCAAGTCTCTGACCAGTTCAGTAAAAATCAAACACCCTTTTATTATTATATTACATCAACTTGTAGACACTTTAATCAAAAATCAACCTGAGTGCCCTTTTTGTCTACTTGTAGCCCAGTCTTGACCACTTTGTTTCACACTCAGCTTTGATTTTGGACCAAAAATAATAATAACAAAAAGAATGACACCAATATCCCCTTCTGGTGTCTGTGCGGTTCATTTCCCTCAGCTCTTCTGGAGGATGAAACAACCCCCCGAACCCCAAACAGGAGAGCATGGATGCAGCTGGAAGCAGCTCTCCTCAGAGGTAATTTTGTTTCAACTAATGAGCAGCGAGAAAAGGAACCAGCTCTGCGTTTGCGTTTAAATGTCTTTGATGAATGATTCCCATCCCTGTGGCTCGTGCTGTCATTAGCCTGACACCAGATAGAAGTGAAGTCCTGAAAGAAAATGGAAAATTGATTTACCTCAATTTTCATCAGGAGCAAACAGTTCCCACGCGACGACGCTCAGAATGATGAGAAACCTGCCGGCGGGAGCTTCGTCTCACACTCATGTGGGAAAGCATCATTCTGATCATCGGTTATGTCATCATTTCAACGCACTGCACCCCTCTTCATGTAGTCTAAACGACAATAATTCAGTCACATTCACTCTAATTGTATTTTTTGTCTAGCATTTGGATTTTTGTGAAAAAAAGCTGTATAATTTATTTGTTGCGTTAGATTGTCTTTGTCTTTTCATAGAGTCAAACTGTCCTCATTTATAAGGCTTATATTGGTCTGCTCCCAACTTATCTTCAGCCGCAAACACATCAAAGGACAATTCCAAAGAATTATTTCTTTTGTCTTTCCTCAAAGCCTGTAATGATTTGAGTGAAAATAAAAAAGGCCTTAATGCTGCTTTTTCTTCCTAGAAAAAAGCTGCAAATCCTATGAAGAGACATTTTTACTAAATTAAATTAAGCGGATTTAGAACAACATATATGACTGCTTGTTATTGTTAGGGTTCTGACCCAGTTTGACCTAAGATGACTTGGGTAAGTAAATATTCTGAGGTCTTAGTTCTTAAGTTTGCATGTATTAAAATATGCTTATATGATAGCTATGTAGAAACCATAGTTTGTTTGTGATGTTTTTCTTGTGATGATCTGGCTCAGGAACATCTTGTAAAATATATCAGCCTGAGGCTGCACATCATTTCAAAGACAAATCGCACATGTTAAGGTACAGGTGTGTGACAGTGTGAGGTTGTACTGTAAGAGCTGATCCAGAGCTAAAAGTCAATTTTAGTTGCAAAAACAGCTCCAACCTCTTCAGCCCATTTCCCTGCAGTGGTGAAAACTCATTTTGCAGTCTTTTTTTTTGGCCAGAATCACCTGCTTTTCAGCCTCGATCAGAGAATTCAGGCTAATTGATTCACATTCAAAAGCTTCAAGGCTACAAGACAAAACTTTCCTCAAGAAGAGATTGCTGGACCATTAGCAAAAACCTCATTCTGTTGCACATCCTGTAACAAACAAAGAATGCCTGGAAAACCTTTCATACTTGTGTGTTTCATGTCACAGAAAAAGGTAAAATGCATGTTTATAATGACACTGGTCTTGTAACTAATTTTACTGCCCCATTTGCCCTATTTTTTCTTTGGCTTTCTCACCCAAGATTGACGTCTTCCTTTTTCTAGGGAACCCATTAAGTTGTTTTTCCCCATAACAAAGCAAATTGCTCTGCTTCTTATTATATCACACCTGACTACCTGCACTTCAGTTAATATCTTAGCCACACCAGCATCTATCCTGTTCATTAAAAAAAAACAAGAAAGGACCACGGCTTGTTAAAACTGTATTTGTAGTAGAGGTAAGTAATGTGGTAAAATTACATCTCAGTGTCACAGAAAAGTGACAGGATTTGTAACTGGAAAAAAAAAAAAAAAAAAAAATTGCTCTTTTTATTTTAGAAAAAGGCTGTTTGGTTCCAGAGGTGAAGATGACTCCTACAAGGCTGTGCAAAGGTCAAAAAGACAGTTTTAATATTGGACTCCCTAAAACATTTGTTTTCCTAACACTAACAAAGGTATTATGGGACCTAAATTAAACCAAAAAATAATAATTTTGTCTGACCCTGAGCAAACACTGAATTTAAGTTAAAGTAAAACATCAATGCCTAAACCTTAACATCAATTTGCAGCAAATTAAAAAAAAACATGCATATCTTATCAAAATCACTAAACATTGGAGAAATAGATTAATTTAATATGATTTTTTTTTTCTGTTAGATTATGGTAACATCTAAAAAAACTGGGTTTAGCACATCATGCTGCATAACTCTAAGTAACATATGACTCATGTACTTAACATTGCACAAAGTATGAATCTTTAAAATAGATCTCTCTGAATTTCAGAAAATGCATAATTTGATGTTGAATATAACAATAACATTAGGGTTATGTTACAGGTCATGGGTCCTCCAGCAGGATAATGATCCAAAACACACAGCTGAAAACACTCAAGAATGGCTCAGAACAAAACATTGGACCATTCTGAAGTGGCCTTCTGAGTCCTGATCTAAATCCTGCTGAACATCTGTGGAAAGAGCTGAAGCTTTCAGTCTGGAGAAGGAATCCTTCAAACCTGGAGAAGTTTTCTCAGGAGGAGTGGGCCAAATTACCCGTGGGCAGGTGCAGAAGTCTCAGAGAGAGAGAGTTAGAGAAACCATTTGATTACAGTGATTGTCCTAAAAAGTTAAGTTAAGTTAAGTTGAGGGTACCATCCTTTTTGTCAAGGCCATGCAGTTTCTTTCCTTTTCTTTTCTAAACAAATTTATCTGTGTTTATGTCAATTTGGGCAAAGTTGTGTGATCAAGTTTATTTGTGTGCTCACAAAGACTTGAAAGATTCAGTGTGTCCACAGATGCAAATCTCCTAATTAATTGGCATTTTTTTT
>JAOXNZ010000002.1:17934683-17952068 GCA_028566095.1 Kryptolebias brasiliensis | reverse complement strand
TAGATTTCTTTTATTAAATGTGAAAAACTGCAAAATAGATGTAAAATTTATTTATATAGCACATTTAAAAACAACAATGTTGACCAAAGAGCTTCACAAGGAGGTTAAAAACAAACAGGAAAAACCATCAATTAAAAATAAATTTAAAAAACCACACATAAAACCAACAAGTACAATAAAATAGGCTAAAAACAAACTACAACAAGGAACGCCACAACCTAACAGATCGGATGAAACTCAAATTGAACTCAAATTAAAAGCCAGTGTGAAAAAGTGAGGTTTCAAGTGGGATTTTAAAGACTGTAGAGACTCTGCAGTACAAAAGGCAAGGGCAGGTTGCTCCAGAGTCTGGGGCTATCACGGCAAAAGCCAGATGCCCTCTGTGCTTTAACCAACATAAACTAGTTTGTTATCACCCTCCACAGAAGGCAAAGCAGCAATAATGTTTTTGCCTGTGTGCGTGTTCATTTGTCTGTATTGTTAGCAAAATATCTCATGAAGGATTAAACTCCTAGACAATAATAACTGAATAAACATCCAAAACTGATTAACTTTTAGAGTCAACCAAATTCAAGTTGGCTGCCACAGTCAATTGACCTTAGGAAATGCAAAAATGGCTATAACTCAGCCAATTTTGCAGATACTAAGCTACAATGTGACTTGGTAGTAGCTGAGTATCATCCCCAACACACACTAAGCACAACATAATCTGCAATATTTTTAACTAAAGCTTTGACAACTATTGGCATCAACTCTGTCTGTTACCAAAATATCTCATAAATAAAGTGGATTTTAATGAAACTCTCAGAAAGTAATCATTGGATGGACCTATAACTTTCAAGATGGCTGTCAAAGCTAAGTGACATTAACAAACACAAAGATGTCTATAACTCAGCCAATTTTACAGCTATTCAGTTCAAGTTTGAAGAGGTAGGAGTTGAAGGTCTTTCCCAACACAGAGAGAGTGACATTCTGCAATATCACATGTGATCATGTGTATCATTATTTTCAAGGTTTGACCAAAATGGTTATAACGCCATCATTTCTCAGCATAAGATAGTCTTAGTCTAAAACTCATGACATGAAACACCTATGTTACCTATGAGTCATTTCCATCATTGGATATACAACTTTGTCATGTTTATTAAAAAAAGCAAGTACACACGGAGCTCCAGGGTGGAAACTACACCAAAGATTTTTCAATTAAAAACAAATAATATAAAGCTGACATATGACTACAATTATGTCTCCTTCTTGATATCATCTTCATTGAAATCAATTACATATATTAAATGGTAATTATCACTTAAAACAGGAAGACTGCATGTGTTAATACTACTTATCCCATCTCCACAGTTGCCTGCTGTGCTGTGAAATGTGCTGTATAGACACAACTTCTATAGATCATACTGTGTTGACTAAACTGTAGCTAAAAATGTTTTTACAGTTATTGGAAGCTGCTGTAAATAACAACTCAAAAGCCACACAGCCTCTTTCCAATTTATTGAATATGTTATTTGTTTTTTAAATACAAGATGCTGAGTAACCCAGGTTTGTTGGTACATACAGTCTCCAACAAAAGCCTGCAATACTGAGCCGCCTTCCCATTTCACACATCATTTGCATATAGATAGCACAATCAGAGATCTGCAATGACATGACAGTTTGAATTCTTTTAGATTGCTTGAGTGTAGAATTGATGATTGGCTGAAATCTGATGATTAACAGGAACAGTTTCAATCAGATGTCTGCACGATAATGAGCAATGGTAGAAATAAATACCAGAAACTTACAAAAAAGGAAGGACGAAAAGGTCAGCAGCATTGGTATTCAGAGGAGACCGAAAACAGCATATAAGGAATACATCTGTAAGCATAAAGAAGCCTCAGCAGCTTTAAAGACTAATGGAGAGTTTTATGCCAAGTAGACTAAGCAATTAGTTGAGAGCGTGTCTATGGAAGTCTGGACTTCTCTGCATGAAGGCTGGAATCCCTGCATGCTGCTGACATGCACTGCATCTTAATAACAACATTAGTATTCCAGGTCTGTAAATTACAGGACTAAGAATGGTGGCAAACTAAGCAGGGTGCTTGATTCAGCTAATTCATTTCATATTTGCTTCTCCCATTAGATGAAGTCTTTATTTACTCTTACATTTGGAGTGTTTTTGCTTTGTCATCACAGAACAGCACAATCTTTATTTTCCACTGAGATACAGAGAAGTTATCTTGCAGAAGAAATAAGTCCAACTATTATTCTGTGCACCAGGTGGCAGTGTTAGCAAAGGCATTCTTGTTATGTTTGAAGCAGCTTTGCTCATGTTGAAAGGTTGGTAATTATCTGCAGACCCCTTCTTGATTTTTGTTACGTTAACAAGTACAGCTCAACTGGATATAAATATGATAAACATGCTGGAGGGGTAACAAAAACAGTACCCTTACTCCTACCCATTCTGCAATATGAATGTGCAGACTGTCTGCAGACACATTTCTTAAACCTACAGCGTCATTACACCCTTCAGTCACGAGTGAGAATTGAGTCTGAAATTGCAGTTGGGCAGAAATGCAGTCGGGGGCCGCTCTACGCCTCCTCTGACACAGTGTTGAAGGAGCCTTTGTGAAAGGTCAGGTAAGCAGCTGTGACACTGTTCGTCTCAGCAAATGTCACAATGTCCCAGAGGTTGACGTGACTGACGGGGGGACCTTATCTGGTGGCACAATGCCACGGCTAGTGGGGGACCAAGTAGGGGTCAATGGTGATAGAGCGAGAGATGAGCCACAAGTTCATTCTACTCTATCATTAGAAGCACTGGAATGTGGTTGGTGTTATTATAATGCACTGCAACTGTTCATACAGTTTTACAGCTTGAACTGGTCATGGCCATGTTAATGAGAGAATAAAACCATCTTTTTTATGTTTAGCAAGCCTCTGTTTAACAGCAGCAACCAAAGTAACACTTAAAGGTACATTAAGTCACTTGCTGTGCAGCTAATTAACCAACTGAACATTTAAAGTGGCTGGAAGAACATGACGTGTTCATGTTTGGAAGTTAGATGAAAATTTACAGAAAAGTTAATGTGGCTCATTTAGTTTTGTAGCAGCATCACTATGAAAAACAGATTAGGTTACTCAGTTATCTTTGGACTTAAAGTTACACATTGCAAAGTATGAAATAAAAGGCTAGCCTGGACTATGTCAAGGGTTACAGTTTGTAAGGGTTTACTCCAGTAGTTTTCCAGATATATTGTTTGCAATTTGGAAATGTGGGACCACACTTCTGCCAAAAACCATGTGGAAGCTTGAGTCATGTGATTGACTTATGTTAGGCTGGCTGTAGTCCTTGTAGGTAACAGCCAGCCTAACAAATATGGTGGAATCGCACACGCATAGAAATGAGAACTCATTTAGATTGAAGAGTGAATTTGTGCTAAATAGACAAAAGAGAGAGAAAGATTGAGAAAGACAAATGTCAAGAAAAAATATTGGGAATTAAGGGGGGAGGTGGAGTGCCTTAAAGTCAGAGCTCGGCATTCAAACACTTTTGCAAAACTTCTTCTAGACTTGATAAGTTTACTGTTTCAACCTAACCTGAAAACTTTACTCAACAGATCTGAGCAAAAATACATACCAAAATTGTAAGACTTCTCCATTCTAAATGTCTCGTTGTTGACCTTTTTTCAGCCACTTCAGCTGTTCTGAGCTCTGTCTGAGCCTTGGGGCTGAGAAATGATGAGAAAATTTGTACTGATCCACATGTACTGAAAACTCCTGTATGGTTATAGTTCCCTAATAAAATCTGCATTTGTTTTTTTTTCTTCCTAGAGTTTATATCACTGTAGATCAGGCATGGAATTTTGGTAAGGACAAATTTAAGGAATATCTACTCTTTATTACTCCTATCAGATCAAACATAAACCTTTCTTCTCTCTTCTGTGAATGTAAAAATATACCAATTTACATACAATCACTGCAATTCCATTTCGTCTAACTGATGCAAAACTGTCAAAACAGAAATAGTTGTGATTTATCAATATTCTGTGATCGTTTGTAAAAATGCACTTTATGTGTGGCTTTTCTGGTTTGTCTAATGCATAAATCAGTAAAAGTGCATTAGACAAACAATACTAACTTCAGCCATGTTAAAATATTCACAATGACAATTCTAAGTGGATGTGAAGCAATGTTTACTTTATTATTAAAACTAAAAATCCTTCTAGTAAATATTTTAGACAAAATATCAAATCAAGGAAACTTAAATGCAGAATACTTATGTTTCAGAAAAAAGTGTAACTATTTCACATTTACCACTTCAATTATTTACTGAGTTTGAGACATTAGTAGTCTATTTAAATATACATGTCAAATGATAGCTGTGAACAGTTATATCACAGTTTTAAATGTGTGCAAAGAGTTTCCTGGTGCAAGTCATTACAGCTTTTCTTCATAATTTGCTCTTTTTATAGGTACACTTAAGTGATTTGTATTTCTTTCATTAGCAACATTTAACATTTCCAATGTTTATTGGCATTACACAACCTGACTACATTTTTTTTCATATAAATAATGTCTGCACCATGACCATATATTTAAACAGAAGAGAAATGTCAATGGAAATGTTGTAAATTTGAAATCATACTCTGGCAGTGTGAAAGCATCAGTAAATCTTTATCTATTTTGCCATCTTTAAGTAACCTGTCATCAGATTAAGGCAATTAATGTATGACTTCACTCTATCTGCTAGGCATTTAATTAAAACTAAGTTGTTGGGAGTTACACAGCATTTTATTGTCAAGCCTCACCTCTGTGTGATATTAAACAAAAAGTTGTATATGATGTGAGGCATATGCAACTTTCTTTAACTCCATTCTGCAGCAAATGATGCATGTCAATCTTACTTTTTGTCTCCATGAACTTCAATCAGTTTTACATCACCCCAGCCAATAACACACAATACAAAAAAAATGCAAGCTGTAAAAATAGTAATAGGCTGCATATTATTATCAATATAAAACATAGTGTTCACCTGCTGACCCATTTGTATGGCATGGCAGTAATGATAACAGCGTAGCTTAAATTCCAATTTATTTTTTAATTTTATTTTTACGTGCAATGTTGTATAAACCATGCAACCATTGCTTTGAACAAAGGCCTTCCAACCATCTTCTAACATGCATCTCTGGTTTCCTTAAATGTATATACAAAAAATGAATGCTTTGAGTAAAACAAATAAAAGTCCTATTTGTAAATTGTTGGTTGCGTGCCCCTAACACAGGCCTTTCATGCAGAACAATAGGGTTCTTGTGTCTTTGTAGACATAATTGTCTTATTACCCATTCCTTTTTTTTTAGCCTTTTGCTTTAATCTTTAGTAGCTGTTTGAAGCCAAAATACAATCAAGAAATTCTGTTGCCTGAACCTAAACAAAATCACTGAAGTAAGATGGGTAAATCTGAGCAGGTTGATGTTAAAAGAGAAAAGAAATAAGCAAAATATTTTTTGCTTAAATAACATGCATAAAGATTTGAGACCTTTTTTACAAGCCAGATGGTGTCTGCAGCCTGTGTGAGACACATCACTATGATAAGAAAGACACCGGAAGCCTACTTCCTGATAGACAGAGACACATTACATGCTTCTAAAAAGTAATTTGCATTAAGAACTCATGGTCATTACTTGCATTCATGAGAGACCAGGCTGCGTTTGGTTCCATTACCTTTTACCACAATGGGAACTCTGGCTCTTTAGCTGATAGTAATTGCCTCACAAAGTTCACTTTGTCAGGCTGCCATTTGGGTTGGACAGCCGGCACACAAGTGATTTGATCAGAGCTATTATATTATAATTAAGGCTATAAGTTGACAACAAGGTTTATGAGTGCTGTCTGAAGAAGTAAGACTCCGGGCTGTAAAACCAAGACAATAAGCGCTGAGACGCTAATACATTCTGAAGTGATGAGGAAAACAACTGTTGGACAGAAAGGAAATATGCCAAGATTAATATTATTCACTGCTACAATAAAAATATGTTAGTTTAGCTTTAGATTATCTTTATATTTACAACATAGACATAGTTCAACAGATCTGATGAGATTTTAATATCTAAATTTCACATCAACTTTTCTAAAATAGTTTTTACAAAACACTCAAAAATGTATCTGATTCTTTAAGAAATAATTAATAAATTGTGCCACCAATTGCTGCAAAAACAAATATTAGGCATCATCTTCCCACATGTTTTTATTTATCTAAAGATTTCCGCTGCTGTCTAACAGTTAGTGGTCTGCTCGAGTCACACTTCAAACAAGTCCTCTGACTTGACAGAAACTTTTAATTAAAATTGACTTACTGCACTGTACCTCGTAGCTCCGGTGCTTCTACACGCCACCTTAACCACTCTCTATGGAATTGTTTTTCATCTCCCTTTATTTTCCATCCATCATTTTGGCAACATTGCCATTTCCCCTGAAGCATGGTACATGCTTGGAATAATGGCCATGTCCTGGGTGTGTATAAGAGAAGTGTAAAACAGAAACAACCCACTTTATTTTGTAGATTTTGTAGATCTTTTGGGATCTATAAAGCAGAGAGAGGAAGTAAAACCTGCATAAACAAACAAAGACATCTGTTTGCAGATGGGCATGGATAAATAAGAGATATTTCTTTGATAGGGAGGTTTGCCTACTAAATTTTCCCAAGTGGGCCAGTATGTGGTGTTCTCTCCCAGAGTCAAATAATATTATTGAATTATACATCAAACACTGTCAAGTTAGAGAGAGGATAGTGAGGATGAAGAGCATATTTATTTGTTTGGATACCCCCATTGTAATGCATACAAAGAGTAATTGCTTTTGTAAAGAATTAGATTTTCTTTTGCAGGGATTGACTGTAAAACAATGAGAATATGTGAATATCAATTGTCTCTTTCAGCTATCAGCTTTAAACTATCATTTCTGTTAAAACAGTAGCCACTTTTTGAACCTGTTCAGCATGCGCTTCTTGTGTTCTGTGATCTTATAATCACTCAGGCTGAGAATATCTCATCAGATACTATCTTTAAACACTCTCAGCAAATTAGTATGTGCCACTTAAACCAGCAGCCTACCTATTTTACACCGTGAGTAAAGCTCTTTAAGGAAGTCCTTTTCAACACTTAGTGCCTTCGGTCTATTAAAGGAGCAAAGATTAAAATTTGGTTCATCCTATTTCTTCTTGTTCCTTAATGATCACGGTCCTTTCTCAAAGCTCCCGCTTCATCACTAAAAATCCAGAGAAATTCACACCTTACTTATGATCTATTCAGCAAAAAGGGATATCTGTTTGGACAAGGCGATGGACACATGCTGTGTTTGATGGATACTAAAAAAGTTGACTCAGGTGGCTGCAGATCAGCTCATTAAGAGATATTTTACATCAAAATGTAAGCAATACTTATACTAGATTTACTAATTTCAGGTAATATGATTTGTGTATTGTTAGAAATGCAGCCAAAGTAGTTAGTATTGTTAATCTTTGGTGGAAATAATTACAGGCATTTTCATCTTAGGAAAGAATACCAGAGGAAAAACTAGAAAAAAATGCATTTTCTGCAAAAATATGGTGTCAATTCTGAGAGCTGAGTGACTTTGCTAAAATTAGCAGAAGAAACTGAAACTGAGTTATTAAAGCTAAAAGGAGCAAAGCACTAGTTAAAGGCTAAAAGAAGCAAAAGGGTAGTTAAAAGCAAACTAAAGCCTGTTAAATAATAACGTAGCAGCTAAACTCTAAAAGTAGCAAAAGGCTCACTAAAAGTCAATAGTAAAGGCTACCTAAAAACTAAAAGTATCATAAGAAGACAAAATCAATGACAAGTATGCTAAGGCAAGTTTTTATTACAATGGTTTTGAAGGAATTGGAGAGATCATGATGTATTTCTATTGTACATAAAGGTAAATATTTTGAAACGTAGAAAAGTTCCAAAAATCAAAAGTCCAAGCACCGATGACCTGAATGTTCTGACATATGAATGGCTAAGATAGCCAAAGGTATGCTGAAGTGTTAGATAGCAGAAACTGTACAAAACCTCCCAAAACAAAACAAACAAACAAAACAAAACAAAACAAAACAAAAAAACTGAACATATGTTAGGAAATATTTCTGAAAAAACAAAAAGAGTAAATGCTTCTTAGATGACTGAGGTGTTTGAAAAGACAGGTCTCCTGCCCATCACGGGGCCAACACAGAAACAGCTAATTTTGCACTCATACTCTCACACCTAAAGGTGCCAATTTAGAATCTCAGAATAATCTAAAATGCATGCTTTAAGACTGTGGGAGAAATCCCACATATGCACGGGGAGAGAACATGATAGGACATAAGTCATTCTCCAAATATCATACATTCATGCAATGATGCCATTATCATAATCAGTACAACACTAGATTTTAGATTTATTGCCGATAACAGATCTGTGCTGAATGGGTTTATGAGTTTTATGTGAAACAAAAGAAGCCAGTTCAAAAGTTTTGGATGTTGTTTTACTTTTCCATATTCATGAGCTGCAAAAAAAAATTAAAAGCATGAATTTGAAAGAGATTTGTCTGTTCCTCAGCCATGAAACAACAACACAACAAGAATAAAAGAAATATGACGTTGCCTTCCCCAGGGCAGCACTCTGTGGTGAAAATAGTGTATTTTGATGATATTTTACTCCAAGCTTTAACCCAGGTTTTTGTTAAATAAACTGACACAAACTGATCTGCAGTTTTGTCACTTAAATGCCTTGAAGATATAAATGTTTGTTATGTTTTCTATGAAATATTACTTGCAGAGGTGAAGCCAGCTGGCAGATAGTGTTGAATTGTGAAACAAAGAAAGCTTTTAATTTGGTATGAATGAATTAGTCAAATATAAATTAAAACAAAGGAAAAATGTAAGTTTTTTATCTTTGAATATTTTGAGCTTTAAATATAATATACAGGCTAAATTTATTTTGAAAACCACATGACATATGTATATCTACATATCATATGATAAAATACTGATTAAAATATCATTCAGGTTTAATGGCTGTCCTGAACACCTCTACTAGTCCTTTTTTTAGGATTATCAGAAGCCTTTCTTCCTGACTGCGGACACAGAACAGCAGCATGAGTCTCGTATGAGATGTCAGATAATCCCACAGCAAAGATGGACTGCATTAGTTACAGATAACATGCTTCATCTCTCAGTTTGGCACTGTGTAGCAGTGGCTGAGCGAAAGCACTGGCAAGCTCTGGTGGCAGAAGCTGCCAAAAAGTCTTCCCATGTGACCTCACTATGTGAGACGGAAAGCTGCTGCCAAACACAGAAACTGTGTTTTCAAGAAGATGAATAGAGGCATCAGCAACACAGAGAAACACCAGTTTGAAACTGAATTTGAAATTGTTATTAATTTAAGTTTCATAGATGCAAAAGAGCTTTATGTGCCATCCTCATCAGGAACAGTATCTAATTTTGATTAGTTGATTCTGTTGTCTATTGAAGCTTTGATTTTATAGATTTATGTAAGATTATTATGTAAGATTTATGTGTCTATTTCCTGTCCTCTCAAACCCCAAGCAGATGGCCACCCATACTGAGCCTGGTTCTGCTGGAGGTTTCTTCCTGTTAAAATGGGAAATTTTTCTTTCCACTGTCACCAATGTGCTGCTCAGGATGGGAGATCTCAACGAAGTGAAGAATCAATGCAATCTGGTGGCTTCCTTAGATAAATAACTTTCACTAAATGACTTTTTATAATGTATATGAATGTTTTGTACAGCGCCCCAAGTTTAATTTTGTTGTGGATTGGAGATATATAAATAAACTGAATTGAACTGAATGATCAGATGGAAAACCACGAACAACAATACCAATAGTGGGGTTGTATAAAGTACTTATGACCAGTCAGTATATTTCCCTGCAGTAGACAGCAGTCAGAGGGATCTCACTTTGGGAAATCAGAAAGAAATTTTCACTAGGGAGTCAAGCTAACAGCTACTCTCAAGAAGGTCTATTCCAGAGTGATTTCAACTCAAACTCAAAATTTTAATAGCTGTTTGAGAGAACAGTTTATAATTTTTTAACACCTTATGTTTGTATAAAACACTTGTTCATGTTGCCATTTTTTTTCTCAATCAAAAAATGTTCATTCTGCTACACTTACCGCATGAACTGAGGCTGAACTGTGTCCTGATGGAGATCAGCCATGACTCACAATTCTGTCATGCTAATTCTAAAACAATATCTACAGGAGGTAAAAGCGAATGATTATAACACTAAAAGTGAAATGTTTTATTTATTCTAGAGAGATAAGAGGATTTATTTTATCCTGAATACACTGAGGAGTAACTGATAGAGATGGAACAACTCCCGCTGAACTGCGCTGCAGGATATTTTAGCAACATGCTGTTTGCAGCAACACAAACACTTGGTTCAAAAATAAACAACAAAGTAAACAACCATCTAATGCAAAATTGACAAGAGTGTAAAATAAACTCAAACTGATTTGATCATTTTAGATTAATCTAAATTGAGATTCAATTCTGTTTTGAATGGGTCCTGATCTGGAATTTCTCCCTGATTTTCCAAAATGAAATTGATCTGACCAATGTCTGACAACTCAAATACTTCAAAGATTTCAAAAAAGCCAAAAAATCTAAACATAAATTAAGATTTTGTTAAAAAAAACAAAATAAAAATGCCATAGGACTTGTAGCTATTTAATAATCAAACAATGCATTGGAAATTTAGATTTTCAAGCTTATACTTTAGGTGGGGCAAACAAGCACAATACGGTCTAGGAACAGTGGTCACTTTTTACATGGTAGAAAAGATGATGAGGATGCAGATACTGAAGCAGAGCTCTAGTCCTTTTTTTTGTGCACTGCCAGAGCTGTCATCCACAGTACCTGCCCACGGTCTATGGCCAGCAGCTGACTAATGAACAGCAAGCAGGACAGAAGCACAAAAATTCTTCTTAGCAGATTGACAAGTTATAGCAACTGTGCAGCAATATCATAAGAGTCCAGGAACCCTGTCACTATGACAGAAGTCTAGGTGAGAAGTGTCTGTGTTTAAATAAGAGCTAAATATATCAGCACATCCTTTCTGAAAGAGATATCCACTAGTGCTGACCTTTAGACATGATAGGTGTTTCCAACCTCACTGTCCAGCATGTCCCAGTGCCAGTGCAAAAGGTGCTCATAATATCCACAGAATTAAAGGAAAAGTGTTTTACAAATAAAAACAGTTATGAGAAAAAATGGATTATGCTCAAACAGGAAAAAAGTCACAACAGATGGAGCAAATTAGAACAGTGTAATGACTGAATTTATAAGTCATTTAATAATATGTCTGTACAAATGGCTTTCAGATAAAAATGTGTATAATAAAACTCAGATGAAAATTTGAAATCTATGTGCAGTTTGAGCCTCAGGGTTCAGACAACATTAGCACTGACTATCCTTTAATAGCTGGGGCTCTGGAACTGTTATGAACTTCAGCACATGGAGCTAAAATCAGCAGATATATAAAGCACAATAGTTTTCACTGAGGTCATAAAACAAGTTTGCTCAAGACCAGAATTTTTCAAAATAGACAATATAAGGCCTGGCCTTTGATTAGCTGTTTGATTACAATTTTTGCTTCTATAAATAGATGATAACCAACAGGTTTCTCAAAGTGGTTAAACTATTTTCTTTTTTTGTTGTGATTTTATGAAATAAATAAAAGTACATAAAAAATAAATAGGAAAAAAGTTAAAATGATGACAAATGATAGTAAAGATAATGTGAAATGTATTATATGATGCATTTGGGTGTTTAAAAGATGACTTAATATTTAAATTATTCCTACACAGGTTCTCCAAATCTTGAATGCTTCTTGTATTTTAAGTTAATCAGCCCCTTGATTATGTACAATAAGTGAGCACTATGATTGACTAGTGTATCCTGTCATTAATTTTGGCTTACCTAGGGCTACAATGAACTATGTATCACGTTAAAATATATTGTATTTTAATATGATATAATATATGAAAATATATTTTAATTCTACTTAATTTGGTGCCCAGATGGAATGAGCTGGCCTGCCAGATGTGGCCCAGGAGCCACCAGCTGAGAATCACAAATTACAATAAAGAAAATAATTTGGCCTTTTATTACTGTTTGAGTGAGCTAACATATTGTTTGATTTCTCCTCAAAAATGTGTGACTCAGGTGGTAATTTGTCTTTGTTCGAAGTAGATGAAATGTTGCCTTCTAACTGTGTGTCTGAGGCAACAATATACCATGTCAAAGTCAACTAGATGTGGAAGCCATTGGCCTGGAGCAAAATGTTTACCATGTCTACCTGTAAAGCAAATGTCCACATCATAACTCACTTCTACTTCCACCAGAAAAGACAAAAACATACAAAGTTGTGATATTTATTTAATCACAGTTGTTTCTACTGTTTTTTTTATGAAATATGTATTGAAGTTCACCATGAATATTTTCTAGTAATCAAAAAGTGTTCTGTATAAAGACAATAATTCATCCAACTATTCATTTTCAATCCTGCTTTGTCCATTTTATGGTTGTGATAGTAATTGAAGAAACAGCGAAGCTCGGGCTTATTCTGAGCAATGCTAAACAAGTTGGTCCATTTAGCACTTTTCTCACAAAGTGCTTCACAATAAAATAAATAAAATTATAATAAGAGGAGTAAAATTAAAATGAAAATAAACAAACATAAAAGACTGCAAAAATAAGACAAAACAAATTGGCATAATGTTATAAAAGCTGTGTTTAACTAAAAGCTTGTCTGAATAAAGCAGTCATCCACCGCTTTTTAATAAAAACACTGTAAAAAAAAAAGGAAAAACATTATTCTCATTCTCTGAAGTGCAGATCCCTGAAAGGTACGTTGCTTAAATCAGATGTTAGGAACTGCTAATAATCTCTGGTTAGATAAGCTGAAGTTCTGAGTTAAAGTGTAAACTATTTTTGTTTTGTTTACACCACAGAAATACCAACAATCTATTTATGGGGTATAATTAGCTCCTACCTCTATAGGCACTGAACTACCTAAAATCTAAGTTGATATAAACATAGCACCCACCAGTTCAGAAAACATAAAAATATTGCCACTATAAAGAACAGTTCTTAATCTTATGAAAGCCTGAAACATTTAAGAAGATCCAGAGGAATAGACCATAGCTTAAAGGTTGTTGACCCCAAATGCACAGGAATGCTGTGATTTTAATTTTGCCGCCAGCGTTCCTATCTGCTATGAGAATTCAACTAAAGAAAAGCACTTAAAGGTTATGTAAGAGGGGACTTCCTGGTCCCTCCCACCCTCAGGGAGCCCCAAGGAAGCGTTTGCTCTAAAAGTGCCTCCAGCAAGTCCTGTGTCAGTGTTAAGGAGCAGCAGCAGCTACACTCTTCCATGTTTCTAAACTTCTCATTTCATCTAAAAAGGACAGCGAAGAAAGTAAAAGCAGTCATGATTAAAAAATTAATTAAAATAAAATAAAATAAACTTGCAGTGGTGCAAAATCTTTTCAACAGTACTGTTTGAATACAAAGCTGGAGGTAACAATCACAGAATAAGTTAAGGGTTTTCATAATTAAGGCTGAAATAAAGTGATGTAAGTTTAGGCTGGATTGACTCAGATGTTGCAGTATCTTTATTTAATGGATCTAGCTGAAGTACTTTGTAAAGATAACACTGTTCCCTTTTTGTACACATTGAAGAAAGTATTAGTTTTATCCCCCCCAACAATGTATATATTTGATGTTAATCTGTGCTCCTCTGGGAAGGACATCAGAGAAACAGAACACACAGTTTACATTTATTTTGAAGCCACCATGAACTAAACCTGATAAGAAGACAAAGGGATTGTAGATCTGATGTACATCATCTTTATGTGAACGCTTTCTACTTGCCTCCAATACAGAGGTTTTAACATGGGCTACACAAGTCAAATAAACAGTATTTAGTGTGATGTTTTATGACTTTCAACAGGACTAAGATCAGCTGTCAAACTCCTGAAGAAGAACAGGAAGGCATTGTAACATATATTTAAAACACACTTTTATATCCATTTACTTTATTAAATATCAATGATAGTGTTATTTTTTGTCAAAATTACAATATTTCTAATCAGAGGTAAAATGGATGATTCAGAACAGTATTTGTATGACTAAAAATTCTATTTCAAAGTTTTCACAACTGAGATGGTGTTAGAAAACACAAAACATAACACAAACAACAACAAAAACAATCTTAAGACAACTAAAAATTGTTAAAATGTAAGTGGTCATTAGGATACTTCAGATGACAGGAAGGGCTTTAATACTATCAACATTTCAGACTTTTCAAAGATAATTATTTTAATGATAAACATCATCACTTTTAGCATTATATATCCACATATATATTTCCTATCTGGAAGGTACTTTGGGAATATTTAAAATTGAATACTCACTAGACAAAACTGACATTTCTGATATCTTATGTGAAAGTTATTAGGCATCCTATCAGCTATTTGATGGGATGCCATTTTACCTTCATTAAAATATATTATTAATATAGAAATATCCTTTTACATATTTGTACTTTCATTATTTCTGGTCATTATTCTAAATATACTGATGTCAGATGCAGTTATAATAGGAATAGCAGTGATTTGTAAGTAAAATATAAAATTTAAATGATTTTAATATTACTCAACTAAAGCTTGCTTTTGAATTTTCTAAAACAAAACCTATGCTCTAAAATGTTGTTTGTGGGTAAGACAAACAGTAAGAGGATAACAGTGAGGTTATTTTTGACTTGAAAGAATTGAATTATGGATATTTGCCTTGCAGATCATTTATAGTAAATGATAAATCAGCTTGCCATACAGACTAAACTGAACACGCTGAACAGGTATCTCAAGTCTGAAGCTCTGACCTTGTTAAATTACAATAAAACAGTAAAATCTGAAAAATAATAACTGGTGTATTTTCCCTTTTCTTCCTCCCCAGCACTCCTTATTTATTGGCAGTCACCTTTGGATTATTTGAACAATATACTGTAGACTGCTTTTGTGTCAGTTTTGCTGTGCTTTTTCTTTCCCTCTCTTGCATAAAATAAATAAATAAAATGAATTCACTCCCATTATTGTACAAGTGACCAAATGAATACACACTTTATATGTGTTTGGCTGCTCATTTGGCTCAAGGTGTTTATCAGTGTGCAAAAAGATAACAGCGCTGCTGGCCTGTATTCAATGATCGGTAATGAAGCTGTTCAGAAAGATGCCAGCATATTTTCAGTGATAATTGTCAGAATGAATGTCCATTTATTATAATGAATCACTGTTTGTTACTGGAGTCTCCTTCAGTTTAGTTATCATTCTGTGGATTGTGTTTGTAAAACTTGGAGTAAAATAATACTTTTATGGATAAATTTATTCTTTTTCTTTTTTTTACAAAAGAATCACATTGACCAGTTTAAAACTACAGTCCTTAGCTGTGGTCTGGAGCTTCAGGATTTTACAATGTGGTTATTGTGCAGGACTGTCCTCTGCATGTTAGTCAAAGATGACGAAGCCGCTGCAGTGGTACACATCAACATGTTTGAATTGTCACAATTTAAAATATGTGACACTTATTTGCTTTTTTAATAACCAAGATGTGAAGGCCAAAGTTCAGCAAGGGTAATAATTTTATCCACCATCTGTCAATACTCAGGACTGAGACTGAATCAAACTAAAATCTATTAGTTTCCTTAGCTTGATGTGTTTTTAAAAAAATGCATTTAAAAAAATACACTGTATTGCATTAGATTATAGTTGGATTGAATTAATCTGACTTTAATTGGGCTTGAAGCAAACATATTTGTTTGTCTTTTACATATCCTGAGATAAATGTTCTTTTAAACTGGCACAACATAAATAAACTCAAATCAAATGAATTCAAAATATAAAAAAAGTCTAAAACCTTCACAAAAGCACCACTTATAAACTCCCAGTCCAGTCATTTAAAAGGAAAGTCTTCAGCTCTTTAAAGCTCTAGTTCCGCCTCTGTAAATCTGTGCTTCTTTCATTTTTGAGTGGGAGCCTCTTGAAGTTTATTTTTACCTCTTTTTAAAAGCAGTGGCATGCTTTAACATTTGTTCGTGAATGTGAAGAAGATTGTTTTCTATGCATGAAATATTTGATACTGATTTTATGTCGAAGTAATGAAGTGTTTATTTATGCAAATGAAAATATAAACACTACAGTAACTGAAGTAAAACTTTCGTAACGTCACTAAGCAAGTAGAAATTTTAAGCTTGAATCTCACAAGAACAGTGCCTAAAGTTTCTTGGCAAACCTTGTTATAGTTTGACTAAATGCTAATGTGTAAATAAAGGCCTAGCAACAGATATGTGTTGAGACTGACTCCCAGCTATGAACATACACAATTTTAGGTCAATATCTATAAACTGTAAAATTATGACAATTTTTGTGTTTGATAAGGTTGCTTAGCTATAGCAGCCATCTTAAATGAGGTTAATTTCAAAAGTTAAGCAGTTGTAGATGTACATAGAGAGATTACTTTCTGAGAGCATCATTAAAATCTATCTGCTTTGGCCACGAACGATAATAATTATAAGGTCTATAAGACTTTAGCTTATATTTTTCTTGCATGTGTTAAAACTTAACAGGTAAAATTTGCATCCAGATGCTAATTATAGGCTGCAATGCACTTTAATGCCAAAAAAAGCTTCTAACATTTTTTTTCTCCACTATAAATTGCTGTGAAAATCTTGACAGAAGTTTTTTGGAGACTCATTGTAAGTTGTTACAGAAGTTGTGACTTTATGTGTCTACATTCAAAGTATCATGGCTCTAGGCAATGAGTTTAAATCAAAATGTATGTTTCCACAAGAAACTTTAGAAAGTGTCTGACTTTGTAACTTTCAAGAGGAGGAAAAAAAGAAAGGTGGGTGTATTTCTGACATCTACAGGTGCTTCATTATTTTGAAATATTTTTAGAAATAACCAAGCTCATAGTCTCATCTCACTTCTGTTTGCCACTGGCTCGAGTCCTAAGTTAAAGAATGAATGCAGAGTCTGAGCTGAAGACTGTTGGAGACAGCTATTTCAGGAAAGAGATGTCTAAAATACAGACTGATATCACACTATTCTCTTTTTTATTCCTGCATCATTATAACCTTGCTCACATCCAATGGCTTTGTTGCAAAAAGAATTTTGCTTCTAGAAAAAAAAGCTATAAATCAGAAGAAATCGAACCATGGTGTTTGCTAAAAATAACCATTAGGCCTATGGTGTGTAAAAGAAGCTTAAAAAAATGCTTTTATAAAATTCCATCTTGTTTTCTTACATTATAGGAAACACAAAACACCCATCCATTTTC
>JAOXNZ010000002.1:17903550-17916174 GCA_028566095.1 Kryptolebias brasiliensis | reverse complement strand
AAACAACAAGAATAAAAATACCAGTAAAGTGCAATAAAAGAATAGACTAACACTCTTCAAATAGATCTAAGATGACTGGGAAGGTTTATTCTGAAGGGACTATGGGTTTATGTAACTTTTTTTTAAATGTCATGAGGTTAAGGAAAGATGGTAAGACAACAAAGCTACAACATACATCTGAATACACTAATCTGTGATGTGGGTTTTCAGTACTGCAACTTCAAAAAAGGTTCAACATTAAGAACATTAAGTAGCTCAACTAATCTGTTTCTTTATGTTGTATTACTGGAGGGCATTTACATGCATCATATGAGTAAAAAAAAAAAGCTTAACCACTTTAACATGCTTTCAAGGGCCTTTCTCAGCCATGGTCCCATATTTATTTACATAAATAATTCAATTCAGAGATGGTCCAGGTTTTTCTGTGATAAAAAAGATAAAAAATTAAACACTATCACTCCTCTCTTTAACAGTTTAGTGAATTTAACCAGCTTAGCACTTTAGATACTTGGGAACTTTCTTACAAAAAACATCCCTAAAAAACTAAACAACTATTTGGCCAAACCTGATTATGTTGTGTTTTTGATCAATAGTTTTTAAGGATGACGAGATGGAAAAGTATGATGGTAAGTATGATTTTTTTTTGTACACCCACTCACCGCAGATTGTAAAACTATACCCACCACAGATCGATGCCCTGAATCACCAGTGTTTTAGTCTGCCTGCATGGTCGAGCAGCAGGCAGATGAAGGTCAAAGAAGAAAGGTGCTTTGGCCATGTTGATAAAGGAGGAAATGGAGGAAGAGTTAATGAGACAAGTCTCTGAAAGGTCCTGAAGGCACTCTTATAGAAATTACTCCTGTCTGCACTGAGGAAGGAAACTGGCTTGCTGTGGGAAGGAGGGATGTCTGTTTCTGTCCAGCTAGACATTCCATTAAATCTAACAAGGAGGGGTTCTCCACCCTAATCAAGCCTTGAAACAGAGCTTCACAGTGTTATAAAGGATTTTATGAAGAGAGTCTTACAGAAATAAAACTAAGTGGGCTAGATTTATAAAAGGTTGCAGAATCCATTTATTTTATTCTCTTAAAGGTGAAATAGTCTCACAGTAAAGCTGTCAATAATCTAAATAGTTTGCATACTCTCAAACAGCACCTGCTATACAAATCTTGTTTTATTGAAAACTTTTAGGCACATTTTGAAATATTTCATTAGAGAGTTCCATCAATTCATTCATTTTCTACTTTTGTTTCTGATTGGGTCATGACCGTGAACAATGAAAGAATAAAGTTTTAGTAATTTTTTGGAAAATGTCAATCCAACTTTAAAGGCCAAGCTTCTTTTTCTTGGCCACAATGACAAGTTTTATCAACAGTCATTGTGTTGACATTTATATGTTTGGAAATAAATATTTCTGTTTAAAGAAATTATATCTTTACCACTGAGGAAAAACATTGTAACTTTTATTATTTTATATTGGGATATGATGAGTTATTAGCACCAGTTTGTTTGTTTTTTTGTTTAACAGAGATGTTGTCACTTTTCCTTGTTCATCAATGAGCTTTTACCTTTCCTAAGATTAGTATTATATGAATTATATGTGCTACAGTGTGCTGCTTCTTACTATTTATTTATATATAGCCAGACAGTTTTTACTCAAATTGTAAAACAAAAATCAACCGTAGAAATGTGAGTTTGAAAGGTATGAATAAAAAAGTGTATGAACAGTGTATGAACATATGATAAATAAAGTCAAGTCAGGCAATGTTTTTCACCAACTTGCACACTTTTATGTAAAACATTTAAAAACATAAGCAGGTCAGTACAAATTCCGAATTCCTTGCAACACAGAGGTTCACCTTCATCTAAAGTATTTTTTATAACTCACATCTAATCAGTTCATTTCTGTAACTGTTATGCTCTCTATAACTTTGAGGCTGTGTGTGGATGTTACTGTGACTTTTTCAAGGTGCTAGGATTAACCATGCTCTTTTTTAACTACAAAAAAGGATGGACAGAGTAATTACTTGCAGTTTCTACTTCAAAGTTGTCTTATTTGTCCTCTGTAGCAGCCAATCCTGATGTTTCATGAATAATTCTTTTTGTTGCTTTATCCACCATCTTTTTTTGCACAAGTTTAAAGAGTGTGCATAGTAAGAATGCTTTCACAAATGTAAGTATTAAGTTTATGTTTTTTTTTATAAATTAAAGAACAGTGAATGCAGCAGAAAAAATAAAAAAATTAAACTAATACTGGATGTGACCTCTCTTTGCCTTTACAGCAGCATCAATTCTTATTGGTGTACTTGTGTTCAGTTTTTGAAGACAATCTGCAGGTAGGTTGTTCTGAACAAACCACAGATCTTTACTCTCCTGAAGCCCTCGAAAGAGAAAGAGACGAAGTGAGGTAGAAAAGTCCTTGCAACTTCTGGTCAATTTGTCTCGAAGGCTGCAGGAGGGTTAAGTGGATGGCTTTGTCTCAGATTTGTCTGTCTCTTCACGTAATCTCAGACACACTCAATGATGTTGAGATCAGAGCTCTGTGCAGGCCAAATCATTGCTTCCAGGACTCCACGTTCTTCTTTAAGCTAAAGATAAACCATTATCAACATTCTTTGAATGTTTGAGGTCTGCAGAATGATTTGGGGGCCAATCAAACACCTCTCTGATGGTATCATATGATGGATAAATACCTGCTTGTATTTCTCAGGATTAAAAAATTACTATTCAACCCACCAAATCTATTTGAAAAAAATAATGCAGCCTTGAACTTCCAAAGAACCTTCACTGTGCTTTAGTGATGCGGCAGACACTCATTATTGTACCAGTCTTCAGCTTTTATACAAACTGCCTTCTACTATGTAGAATATTTAAATATTTGAGTCATCTACACCTCAGTTCTTATGCTTTTGTGTTGAATCGCTTGACCTGTTTCCACACTGAAGGTTTGACTTTTTTGCTTGAATTTTTCCATGAAGACTGTCACATTTGGTGGGTGGATGATGGAAGGTATGGACCCAGGATGCAGACTGCGAGCTCCAAGAGAAGAAACTAATTTATTTCAAATGAGAAGAAACAAAAACAAAAAGCTGATGTAGCAGCAAACAAAATCTAAATAACAAAAAAAAAAAACAAAATCCAGACTACAGGGAAACACGAGATGCGAGACACAAGAATAACCAAACAGCACATGAAAACAACAACAAACCAGTGAGTAAGTGAGGGAGATGACCAGGTATTAAAGACTGAAGGTAATTAGGAGAAGTGGGCACAGAGTGATTACTAACTTGGGGAAGGTGAAGATGGGCACGGCAGGCAAACAATGATGACAGGAATACAAGGAATAAAATCTATACAAAGACAAAACTAACCATGAGGACAACCAAATAAAAGAAACAATAAACCTAATGCACAAGACTTTGTTAAACTGAGCACAGGATAACCAGAAACATGAAAAAACAATAACCCTAAACACAAAAGGAAACTCAAAGAAAACTCAAATCCTGACAAAGATCACTTCTAAGCAGACTTCTTCAGACAGTGGATGGGTGTATTTAGAGCCTACAGGTTTTTGACAATTCCTGAGTTGCTGGACCTTATCTGATTTTAAAAGAAAATAAGTTATGATGTGTCTTCAGTAGAACGCTACGTCTTCAGTCTTCGACTTTGCCAGTTTCTTTGGGCTCTTTTAAAACAACTTGAACACTCTGAACTACTTAGAAAGTTTTCCCAGGAAAAAAACCTTGTTGATGTAAAAGCACAGAGTTTAAGATTAATAATGACAATACCAAAAAGAAGAAGAAAAATAGGTTTACTTTTATTCTTTTGAATCTTTTCTGCTCCATATTTTCTCTTTTTGGATCTTCTACTTATTTCTAGTTTTGTATACTGTCTGGTCTATTAAGCATCTATTCAAGCTGATATAGTAATGTTGAGGAACACTACTAGAATAAAAAAAACAAGAGATCTTTTGTAAAACACTACTTTAAATCTGTTTTAGTGTTTAATATGAACTCCACATTTAAACATTATTTGGAATTCACAGCATAAAACAATAAATCTCACACAACACTTTCAAAGACTGGTCTTCCATTGACATAAACACAATTACAGAGTCTGAATTGGTAAACAGTTTATTGAAGGTATGTAATTAATTGCATAGTTCACATTGCCTATGTATTACATGCACAAGCAAGCAATCTGATGAGGAAATATTTGCTTCCACATCATGCACTTTATAAGAAGAGTAGCACCTCAACCAGTATGTTGCCTCCAATATGTGCAGCATTACTCCTATTTGCACAAATATTTTGTAAAAAACCTGTAAAACACTGCAGAGATTCACCAGATCGGAACAGTGGACAAAAGGGTCATAACCAATAACAATCTAGCAGAACATAAAATGCAAAGTTAATATAAAAATATCTGGGCGCAAATGACAAATTTAAAGTAGCCATGGTAAATGTTTAAAGCAGCAAATGATGCATTAATTTTGACACTTGAATTGGCAGGAAATTAGTCTGCTGATGGTGTTGCATTACTGCTCAGACAGATTTATGCATTTTAAATAAAACAGTATATCACATATTCTTGCTTATTGCTCATCATCTTTTGACAATTTTCTAACTCTATAAATGCCCCATTTCAAACCAGAGAGTAGAGCTCAAAGCTAATTAAAGGATTTCTTCTGTCTTCTTCCTGCCACAAAATCTACCATCTTGAGCCCGTCCATTTTGAGAGGCTCTCTATTGATCACTGCTGCCTTTGTCGAGTGTGAAGCTGTGCTGCAGATGCAATCAGTTCCAATATAATGGGCCCATGCATTTAATTGGGCTTGGCCTCAGCGTTCCTGTCTATTGACTAAAATCTCTGCACTAAACCCTTAATCAAGCACCAGCATCCGTCAGACTATTGCTTCCTGCCAATTTTATCTAAGATGATTTTTATAAGAATTCTGTCATATTAAGGTGGAGCTTTACAGCCTTTAAAGGACATACAATTCCTTTGGTTATTACTGAAATTCTTACAATTCAGTGTATCTTACAAGAAATAAAAGACTTTTGGTGTAATGAAAATTCAACAAACAAAGAGCAAACCAAATCTTATGCTTTTTAAAATAGCAAAGCTTAACAGAAAACCAATGGAGTTCATAGCACAATTTAGAAGTATTCTAGTAAGTGTGTAAAAAAAATATAAAATTCTGTTAAGCAATCCATAGTGCAGGTCAGCGTGAGGAAGGACATCAAGCCATGGTATTATTAGGTTTATTAGATATTGAACTAAAGAAATGGGCTTACATAAATAAAAAAAAAACCTAATCTGGAGCCAAAAACCTGTCTTCAGGCAATGTTTTGCCCTTACTGCATTCACGCCCTACATTTTTATGTTTTCCCCTGGTAGAGAGGAAACAGGAGAAGGTGGATCAAAAAACTAAAGTATTTATAGGTACACAACCTCATTTATTAAATATACACTAATGTTTGCACAATCAAGTAAAGCCTCACTGAAAAAAAATCACATTTTGTTGTAAGATCATTCATGAAACAAAGCCTTTAAAAATAAAACTTCACACAGACACTTAGTCAGTTTTGCAGAGTTTCTCTAAAAGATCTCAACTCTTTCCTCAGGTATAACAGGAAATGTGTATAATTATCGATCTGTTCCACTCCTCTGAGATCTAAGTGGACAGGTAATAGAATCAAAAACAGTCTTTACGTGTTTCCATTTAAAAAGCTTTTATTGTGACTGTTTTTAAACACCAAATTTACAACTGCAGCTCATTCTCCAGGGATACACCATCATCCTGCTTGGACGTATAAGCATGATTGCCTGCAGTGCAGTTAGTAATAATGTCCACTTCAGCTTTCCCATAAAAGAACAAGCAGAGAAAACAATTACAGCACTGCTTGTTACTCAACTAAATATGTTTCAAAGATGCTTTGGACTCAGAAAATCTGCTTACTTTCATTAAACTCTGGCTTCCACTAGTTTATGCAATCACTGCTCTGTTAAATGTTTTTGGCTGGTGTACACCAGTGAAAGCTTTCTGTTTTTGCCTCATGAGTTTCAATAGATTTCCTCTGCAACTTGTAAAAAAAGAGGAAAAAGTAAAGGTAGGAATGCATGGGGGTTGAGTCCAAAAGTTTATCAAAAAAAAAAAAAAAAGTTTATCAATCGTAGATGTGCAAGCAGTGATTATTTTTTGAAGGTTTTATTCAAATCTGTCTAGTGATTCATAAGATATTTTGTTAATTCTACAAACACAAAAACAGGCAAAAATATTATGACCCTTTGGGCTTCAGTGGCAGATGATAATTAAACAAAAGATGATTGCGTAATTCATGACGCAGGCACAGAATGAACAACTTTATTTAAACTCTGGATACTTAAACTCATAAGAAGAAGAAGCTGTTTTGCACCTCATGTCAATATTTTATTGACTACTGACATGAAGAGAGATTTACAGAGCATCACATTTTTGATGTTGATGGGTGATGAGATAAGCACAATTACTTTTCAGAGATGACACAATCTGATCTGGCTTAGTGTGATAAACAAGTGCTGTTTAACACTTTGAATGATGTAGCCTCTTGCGCTATATCTGCTTTTCTAGTCTTTCATATTTTGTCCAATATTTTTCCAAGACCCCTTTTTTAAATGGAATAAAAAAAAATAAAAATCAATATCTCAATAATTTGAGATATGTTTCTTGATGCACCTGGTGATTATTTCTGTCACACAGGTCAGCATGTTATTGGTCTGTCCAGATGAGGGTCATTTGTTATCATAAAGCTGAATCCAAAATGCATTAGGTTTGCATTCTTTCCTCACACGTTGACATTTTCCATCAGACATTCTCACAGAAAATCAATTAGGAACAAATTTTTCCTGAAAAACTTTTTATACACTTATTCAAGGCCCCAAACCTGCATCAGCTTAAGGAGACATGAAAACTCAGTGTCCAGTCTCACGTACAAGAATAAGGAGTAATGAGGGTGAGAAAACAGCTGAAGTTCAATATAAACTGCAAGCAGCAAAGAAAACGCAGCAGAGTCAAGTTTTATCATTGTGAGAGACAGTTCGTTGAGGTTACCCTTGAACTTGAACTAAGGAAGGTACCTCTCAGCACAGACCACTTTAACTGCTGTCAGATTATATATTAGAAGCACAATAGAAAATAAGAACAATTGGTCAAGGAGGGGGTCCTGTTTTCAAGGATTCAAATTATATCCTGTGCCATTCTGTGACATCTTCTTAACTGTATTAACTTTCTGCTGTGCTGGTGGAGACACAAGAAATGAGCGAGCAGGAATAGCTTGCTAATACAAAACTAAGAAGAGAGTGTAAACAAAGCAAAAAAAAAGTTTTAAGTTTTACATTTTACCGCATCAACACTTTTACTTTAAGTTTCACACTAGCTTTATTTTCTGAAGCTACCTTAAGTTGGAGCATTTTCTTCAGTCCTGAAAAGAGCTTTTGATTTTACTTTAACCTTAAATGTTTGGTATTGATTTTGCCAATTAATTTAAATTAAACAGTCTATAAAAGCTCATGGGATCAAATAGTTTTATAACAATTAATAAAAAAGACCGACTTATAATTCCAGTATGGAAGTTTTCCCATTTCTTGCCTGATTTATGAAATTATGCTGTCAGAAGTTTAATTGAAGATAATTAATTAAGTAATTATTAATTAATTTTGTGAAACACCCAAGATCGTCACCAAAATGTGTAACCCATATATTAAATGTATTAAAGGCTAAGGTAAGATCCAACAAAACCAGAAGCCAAGTTTTCAATCTGTATCCATCAAACTGTCATCAGATATATGATTGTATACATACGTTTGCATGACAAAAAAATGTATTTTGTACTTTTTTTCCCCACATCAAAGCTCACTGATAATAGCATTTTTGTTTCCCCTCTATTATTCCATTTCTTTGATTTATTCTCTCTAACGTTCAGGTACCTTTCAGAAAAATGCAACACTCATCTCTGATTACCCCTTTGAATGGGGTGACAAATGCACCTTTGATTTAACCAGAAATAAAACTGCAAATTATCCACCTACCATGTTAATATCTACAACACAGTGGATGAATTAAAGTATCAGTCATGTTTTCAAATTAACAAGAGCTGAAACAGAATAATCACAGTGCAAGTGATTGGTATAAATTCCACAATATTTCTAGCACGCTATTTCTATAATGCTTGTCACGCCCCAACCATTTATCCTCCAATTCCTCTTCTTGATGTCTGCTTCTTTCTCTGATAGCTGCATTTAATCAGAGGAGACAGGTTAATACTCAGTGGCCTGCGGTAACTGTAATAGCCTCACATTCATGCCTGTTAGGTTTAGACATATTACTAATAACTCTACACTCAATGCTGCTTGATCCTTTATGCTTGAGCTTGTAAGGGATTTCTCTGAATAAAAACGAAATACTCAGGGAAATTCAAAGACCATTGGTTACATATATTTTAATTGAAACATAATGAGGTCAGACTAGAAGTGTACTTAGATCTTTTGCTTTTCAGCTACACTGTTCTTAAATTTCTCACTGAATTATCTAGCCAGATAATTGCAAGTTTTCAGAATTGCAGTCTGAAGGTAAAAAGCTACTCTCTCATGTGTACCACTGAAAAGAGGCCTGATAGAACAAACTACCATGAAATTACATGCTTAAATTATGTGTGAACAACAGCAACCTGAACTGAAAAAGACAAGCTTCAGATGTAAAACTGTTTTAAAGGATGGCACAAAAAATAAGTGGAGATGAAGCATCATTTTTCTGATATTGTTAAACCAGACCATAAGGTGCAGTATAGGAATTAGAGCTAGATAAAGACAAATGACCCAGCACATTCAATCTACATTATTAGAGCTCAATTCAAACTATAATAGATGATGATTGTTCGGAGGTGCAGCTGATGTACTTAGTATCAACTTTTTTTGTTTTAAACCATATGATTTATTTTCTTATTAAAATTTTGGTGCTTCTTGTTTGATCAGCTGTTCAGCAGCATTTATATATTATACTTGCAGGGTTGGAAGAATTGATACATGTTCCGTACATATGTTACAAATGTAAAATCTTGGAGAACTCACATCACACAGTTTATTGAATTTTGAAGAGTTCCAATATGTGGTTCAATTCATAAATGCACATGTTGTGCAAATCACATAAAAGCTAAAGTTACCTTTCAGAAAGATTTAGAAAATACTTTGCAAACCAAACATAATCAAAACACACATGCCTTTCAAGGGATTATCAGAGCTATTTACTCCAACTGTTTGATGAAGCATTAAGAGCCTCAAGACAAATCTATAACCAAAGCAAGAAGCCTTTCAGCAACTACACCAGAAACAAAGTCTCTGCAGTAGTTTGATCAATACACTGATTTACAGAAAACCAAAGGTAGACAAGTCTGCAGTCATGTGATTCTTCATATATTCTGGAAACAGGTTGTCTTTTAAACTTGCACATTGTTTTCTGTTTGACTCTTGCATTCTGTCAAGGTTTGTCCTGTGGGTGATGAGGTCTGCCTGGACTTCTTGAACAGGATGCTTCTCGCATGAATCCCCTGTTTTGACTGATGCCTTTGGGACCTTTCACCAGTGCAACATGAAAACCTCCTGGGGAACTGCAGGATGCCCATCATGTACCGAGCTAGTATTGCTTTGTCCTTCTTGTGGGAAACCATGTGTGACGTTGTTTTTTTTCCCCCTACTCTTTCATTTTACTTTATTTGGATTTTTTCAGCTCTGTGAAGGGATGACATTTGTATCAGATAGTTGATAGCACCTTTACATAGTAAAAGAAAACATGTACACTTGAAGTAATTTACTATAGTACAAAAGCTTTACAAATCCTACTGTGGCCTAAAACTGATGAAATTTACTAAAAACTTAGAGGGATAAGATAGAAACTAAAAGGTGTAGACTTAATTTTTTTGGAAAATAAGCTTGTTTATTAAAAGCAAATTTACCCTTTCAAATGACAACTGTTGGGCCAAAGTAAAATGTAGTAAAACCTGCAGTGGGAACTGAGGAATGTGACATTACTGGCCATTGAAAACAAGAAAATGACATTAGCATTCATTGGAGGAGCGCGTTTCACCTGCTGCCTTGCATGGCAAAGTTTAAACAAACACCATGCATGATGTGTTAGCACTCAGTGTATATGGTAGGGCTGACTCTCAGCTACTACCACACTGAACTGGAGCTCAAACTGAGTAATAGCTATTTTTGTGCTTTCTAAGGTTAATAAGCTGTGGAGGACATTTTGAATTGGAATGACTCCAGAAGTTAAACACAAACACGCACACACAGGCAATTACATGGCTGCTAGCCTTTCATGACAGTGGGTGATCAAAAGGAGAGAATTTCTCAAACATGTTCATTTATTTTTTATGTTAGAAGAATTTTCACTCCTTTTCTTAGTCTGCTGGATAAAATCAGAGACCCCAAACTGAACAATGAAAAAAAACAAACAATGAATTATGACACACTTTATTTAATCAGGTCAGTTTTAACCTCCATGGACAGACGATAACAGTAACTGCACCAAAATTATGTGCAAGTTCAATTCCAGTCTATGTTGACAAACAAAAAATCTCATTTTGCTTTTATTCTTTAGTTTTTGTAGTCCAGTTCGAATGACAAAACAACTGGCTTGCCTGCATTAGGATTGGAATGACTTTAATCAGATCTGTGTTGTAACATTTCAATATAATCAAGATTCATCAGTTAAAAGTCAGTGAATGGGTGCAATGGGCTGGAGTTGAGGAAACTAAAAAACCAACAGATGTTCTGTAACGGTATCTTTTTATTGAGCTGTATGTTCATACTCTATGTCACACTGATGTGTGTTAGAATGCCTTGAGTTCCAATTTTTCTGAAAACAGCACCAATTTGAGAAAAAAACTGTGAATTTTCTGTCTGAGTCAGGCACCAACATCACCATGACAACCTGAACTCACAGCTGATAATTAGCTTTTCTCATCTTTGTTCATTATACAAACACTTGAATAGATTCAGATTAAATTTTTCATCAGTTAGCCAGAGACAAGAAATGGTCAGTTTCTCTCATTTCCAAAGGAATTTCTTCAGAAATCTCAATGTTTGATTGGGCAAATAATCTTTGTCAATACTCTTTTGATAGATTCAATTATGAGCCCTGGTTATTTAAGCCTCTGGATTTGCCATGCTAGTTGAAAAAAAGGTTGTGACTAGGAACCTTTTAGTTTTCCTGTGATTTAAAAACCTGAAATTTTGAAAATATTACAAAATGCATTGTAAATGTTTAGTAGGTTGATGTTGAATGGATGCTGCAGGATGGAAAACACTGAGAGGCAGGTGGTTTGCGGCTTTTTCAGCATCACAGCATATTTGTGGAAGGAGAGTAAAGAGAGAAAGAAGCAGAGTCATTTTTAGCTCTGGCTGCAGTCTTCTACAGACTTTATTGGTTGACAGTGATCATTTTTCCAGTTTTTTTATTTATTTATATATTACTTGGACATACAAACTATTGACCTGTAAAGTAATTTAATAATGTTCAATTGTATCACGTTATACTCAAAGTCACTATTTCATATGTTAAATTATTGTATTGTATCATCTGATACAGACTCATAAATCATTTAGTATTGGATTTTGTATTATTGACCATTCCTGAAGCAGTGGAGCTTCAGATTTCTCCTCATACAACAGAGGCTTGCATCGGCCTTAGTATTCAGAGACAGAGGTTGTTTTTGCCTCTTGCTAAAACCCGAACCAATAGAGTATGTTGGACAGAATTGATTAAACAATTTGCTGTAATGTAACCTGAAATAATTCCAAAGTGTAGATCAATTTAAATCACACTCTTTTAAAGTCATTCACTCCTTCATACGTGATAGTCAGTCAATATTGAGCTACAAACTGAGTTTTGATACTTTAGTGTTACACTCTTACAACAATAACCCACTGACCAAACTGTGGGCAAGCTGGGAGGGAATATTTCAAGTTCAGGCAGGGTTTGTTATAAAAAATAAACAGAATAAGACAGAAAACTAATTAGGTTCATGTAAAGTTCAAAAATGTTGATGGACAGTAAATTCTAAGAATTGAAGGCACTGTTTCTTTGAACCATTTCAGCTGGTTAGTGTGAGTGAGATGTGTGTCAAAGTTTTAGCAGGATTAAAAAAAAAATCTTTATGGAATTCTCTTTCTATCAAAGCAGGCGGTGATGACACAAAGAGAAACCATCTTTGTTGCACTGAAAATACATTATGTAAATGATATCATTTTACTGAAGCAAAAAAAAAAAAAAAAGATGTGATGGATCGGGCTAGCAGCATCACCTTTGGCTTTTTGATGAACAAAGTCCTACGGTAGAGGGAAACAAATGAGTTCACATTGCTGACAGAGACGATGGGCCCATAAAAGCAGGTGGAGATAAGGAAGAGGTTGATGCCTGAGAGGCTGCGTGAAAACAACCACTCAATACCCAGAGCCCAGATTTCTGGAGAGCACCTAATAATGAATGTTCTCCTGATAATATTCTGCAGTAAACGCACTCGTTTTATGAGAGCAAGAGGATTTCATTAAATTACGCTGGCCTGTATTATGCATGTTGGCACA
>JAOXNZ010000002.1:17846357-17857639 GCA_028566095.1 Kryptolebias brasiliensis | reverse complement strand
AAAAAAAGTTTGTATAATTTGCAGAAATGATAAGTTTTACTTGCAGTAAAAATATAACTTAAGTATAAATTATTTAGGTCCTGTTATTTTCACAGCTTAGTGTTTTGGTCCTTAGCTGTGATTCTTTATTATTATTTTATACACATTTAAACCTTTATTCAAGTAGCTTTCTTACCAGTATTTCACAGCATTTCTGATTTTATGATTTTCAAATTTCTAAAGCATGTGAGCAATTCTGTTCCAAAGCTTTATGTAAATCAATGAACATCCCCTACAGTGTAATGCTTTTTATCTACAGCCACGTCGCTATAAATGACAGACCTAATCTGGATCTCAATGCTAATGGATGTTTGAGTTTTAATATTTGGGCAGAAGGTGGTACCACAGTTGGAGAGTCAAAATATGTAGCAGACGAAGGAGTCAGGGCCAGATTATTGAGCTGAACAGAAGTCATTTGTTAGAACTAATTTAATGTGAAGCTAACACTCCTGTAACCTTATAGACTCTCCACCATTAATCATTTAACAGTTTTCACTACAACTGTAGTTATGACCTTAATTTAATGCTTTAAGGTAAAACTAAAATCATTTGTCTTTTACCAAATAGATGACAGATGCTGGAAGACTGCAGATGCTGGTGTGGCAGTAAGAGATCACAATTTCAGCTTTTCACTCAGTTTGAGAACCACAGACAAAGGTAAGGCAGATTGATACTGATGTTCCACTCATGAAACAAGGTGTGTTTCATGAGTGGAAGTCTGTTGTACAAGGGTAACCTTCACATGAACATGCCTGTACAGCTGTTTTGCCATCTGTTACACAAAAAAATCCAACTTTACTCAAGGTAGTGTTGGCCCTGAGGGAGATGATGTGATTCTGATGGCTTCCACTTCCCTTGGCAGCAACAAATTCTTCTGTTGTTCAAATCCAAGGTCTCAATATGAACACAACACATTATCATGAAACCACAACACAACACGGTACAGACACCCCCCGCAAACTTTTGTACTGCCGGTCTTTTTGGTTGAGTTGTCATCTGTGTTCTATAGAGTATTCAGCACACTATGTAACAACAGAGTTAGCACAAAGAAAACTGGACTCACCAGCAATACATGTCTCTTTTTCTTCTGCTACGCTTTGATAAAACGTGTTACAACTTGACAGCAAAACCTGCGTCTGCTGCACGCAAACCACTGATGCTATGTTGCGTCATTTGTGGATGCTGACGCTCAAAATTGTGACAGCAGATTTCTCTCGATGCTATTTGGAGCCGCCAGCACATCTAAAGTTACCTCACTCAAGTGAAAAATGATACACTTTTTTTTTCTTCTTACACATGAATCACCTACAGTCTCGTCTCCTGTGGGTAAATGCTGACATGGTTTGAGGAAGATTCTTGCCAAAAAGGAAAAAGCTTGATAAGAGAAAATAGCAGAAAATCCAAGCTGTACACTAAAACTTTGTGTTTTCTATGAAACATTTTATCAAAGGTTTCTTGATTTTCTTTTTAAAGCAAGTGTCTATTTCTCCAGAAAAGAGCACACAACACCAGAAACTTCTAAAGCTAAAGTTTTACAAACTGACATGATTTTCTGAGGTTTTTATGTAATGCAATGCTTTGGTTAAAATTTATTATGGTTACAGTTCAAAATCTCAAAATTACAAGGGAAGGGTTTAAGATGACTCTGACTTTTTTGACAGAAAAAAAATTGTTGCACAAAATTTTTGAACTTGTTCAGAAATCAGTGTAAAGACTTTAAGCTTCTGTGACGAAGAAATTGAGAACCCCTGTGAATGTCACAAGACAATCTGAAGACTGCTTCATAAATGCTGTTTGCCAACTAATCGCCTTCTCCATGCCTAGATAAAGGTGTTTTTTTTTTGCCCTTTTATGTCTTTACTAGCAACAGGTTTACCAACAGTCTAAACCTAAAGAATGCCCACAGTAAATGTGGATGTTGCCTAACCTTCCTTATTCCATTTTTTAATATTCACATGTCAGCATCATAAATCATAGAAGGTCAAACATGTTAAGTCTGTGTTCACTTTTTAGCACTCTAGTTTACCCTTGTTAGTGAACGGCTCTGACATCTAAAAACGAACAAACACAGATTAATCAAACGTCACTTCACAAACCTTGCTTGGTTATTAGATAAAAGCTGTCCTTGTACATACAGTACAGTATATTAACAGCAGAATTGCAGGCTGTGTCATCTTAAACATCACAAACAGCAAAATAATATTTTAGTCATATTGAGACTAGCTTTTTAAAATTGAACATTCTTGGAAAAAACCTGACCTTATCAACTCTATCTAATTAAGCTGCATTTATTTATCAGTCTTAACTTGCTCATATAATAAGTAATCTCTGATGCCTCTTTTTCATTGTGTGCTGACAATGTTTTGATAATTGATTTAAGGTAATAGAGTTACAGTTCTGATATAGATTAAAGGAAAAATAATGCTGAAAATTTGAACAGAAATTAGGATAAATGAGTCTGTAAAATCCTAAAGGGGCAAATGACAAAGACTGAAGTGTGAGACTGCGTTACTCAGCTGAGCTCAATTCATGTTTTTCACCAAACATGCTAATGTGGGTAAAGTTGACTCATCTGAGCAGACCAAGTTGTCAGGAACATTGTGCAGCAAACATGTGCTAGAAGCACGATTAAGATCTAATTTTTACAGATAAAGAGTCAGGTTTGACAGGGTTTAATTTTCTTAACAACCTGTACAGCATTGTAGGTCATATAAGCCATCTGGAGGTTGTTCTTCTCTGACTCATATATAATATTGCTCTTCGTAGGAGAGAGAAAAAAAGTGTTTTTATCTGTTTGCTCGACAGAACACTGCAGTTTGACTAAACTCAGCAGCTGAAAATGTTCTTGTATTATTAGGGGATGCTGTGCTGCACAAACTACAATCTTTTCATAAACCTAACCAAGATGCATGGATTAATAAGGTCCTGTGTCACAGAAAAAAAATTCAAAATAAAGAAAATTGTAGCTGATTAGGTGGAAATTGGCAGTTAGTAATTAGGTAATATAAAACTTGTGTTTTACTTTTAGATTATCTTTTTTTTAATACAATCAAATATGTTGTTTGTTTTTTAACCTTACCCATGAAGGTTTAATTATCCAACCCAAACTATATGGGTACCATCGTGTACAGCAGCAACAGAATCACAGGAAAAAAGGCAATAAAAAGCAAAGTGACTCTGAAGCATGAGTACCCAAGACAGAAATCAAAACTGGCTTCACAACTTGTACAAATGTCAAGTGCAATAAAACACTTGTATCATTTTGTGACTGTTTAATTGTGACAAAAATCAGATTAAAAGCAGTGTATGTGTACAAATCATTACTCTTTACAAAAATATCAATAGTTTTCTAATCAATCTTTTTCTAGGAAATCCACACAAAACTACACTTATAGCAGTGTACAAAATGTGAACAAAATGGTGTATTAACATTGCAGGTTTTAAAGAATATTGGTTTAATAAATTAAAACATGCTTTCTTGTTTTCAATTTTGTTCTAATTTTAAGTTGCCTTTACTACTGAAACAAAACATTGCTGTGTTTACAAATGTATATTGGTAAAACATAAAACTAATCATTTAGCACTCATATTAACTACTAAATAATTCCATCTTTCTCTAACCTTTCAAAGGCATGTCTATTTATTTTGTGTTTTTTTGCTGACATCAGAGTTCATAGTCATAATAATTTTCTCATCAATTATCCACTGCAGCACAGTTTAGCCTTTACATAATTCCAGTTCCCATCACTTTCAAGACATGGCTTTAAAATAAAAAAATATATATAAAGCTGAGTCAGTTTGCTGTGCATTGTCAAACATCTCCCACACAGCTCTGTTTGATTCTGAAATCACATATTCCAGTGGTGGATGTGCTGCTGTATCCATCACGTAACACGTCTCACACCTCCTGATGCCAGTCAGAGGCTCTGCACTACATCAGATATAAATGGGCAACTGACAAGCCATTGCCCACACCTCAAGCTTTGCTCTTTTCAACAAGTCAAAGAACCTCCCTTGTTTATCTGATTCATTTAATATTTAGCTGACCCCCTGCCTGGGACATAACATCGCTCCTGCCCACTGAACTTTCCGGTCAGAGCCTCTCAGTCTTAAAAGGGAAAGTTTGAGCAAAAGGTGAATTATGCAGGGTAAGGATTTTTTCTTTAATTTCATGTCTATGAAAAAAGGAAGAAATCTAAAGCAGAAAAGCTTTAAGGACAAGCACTAGATAAAAATCATGTACATTTGTTTTCAAGGTCATAAAACATTCTCATTCTATGGCAATATGAAAAAAGGGCCAGACGTTCAATGCTAAAAATAAAATTTTACTGACACTTCAGACTGTTTGACAGGAATGGAAAAAAAAGGAATTTTATATAATCAGGTGAAATTTTACAGCACACATATAATGACTTTGAGCATTTTTATCACCACATTTAAAATGAAATGAACTTTAATGTTTTTGAATATGGACTTCCTGTTCTAACAGCTTTAGATATATGAGGCAATAAGAACATTAAAGGTGATGAAAAACTTTCATCTTGCCAAAAGTTAGAATCATTTTGTATATGTCACATAAGACTTTTAAAGTCTTTTTTTACTGATCTTATTTGTCATTTTATAAAGTACCATATTTTTATATAAAAAATGATGTGATGTAACAATAAAAATAGATGGCATCGGGGACATTTGACACCTACCTCCAACAATAATATCTGTAGTGGCAATTTCATATAAACTCCTTTCTTTCCAACAGAAAAATGTGTTTTAGTGATATTCATTTGATTCATTTTCCTTTTAAATCACTGTTTGGCAGCATAGCAGTCAAATTTACAGTCAGTTTTGACATTTGGGAATTAAACTTATCAACCTCAGAAAAAAATGTGGATATTTTGAGCTTCATTTATGTGTGGAGCCCAAGTGTTGCATCATTGGAAAATAAATAAGGCCTTAAGGTGTCTTGAAACATATTCACCATTCATTGTTTTTCAAACTAATTGTGTTTCAGATTGTTTTAACTATGTCAATATAATTTGTTGGAGATAAATTGTTGTCCACCTCTGGTTTATCATCATGAAGATGCTTTTTTTCAGGTGTAGCTGGCTCTGAACCTAATGGTAAATAAAAAAAATTAACTGCATGATGACATTTAAGATTAGTCCCCTTTAACCAAACAGCAAACACAAATTTCTAGTCAAACACAAAACGATGCAAATGGAAAAAAAAGGGAGATGCTTTCATTACGAAGGGGCATGCATGTTGTTCAATAAATTAGTCCTGGGAGTCAAATTAATCTACAGATGTTGCAGCACTGACCCATTAGGGTTTGCAATTAATTCCAAAAACTTACTGGAAAGAGATTTTTACTGAGATAAACTGCAGCCTGTAGCTCAGATTATCTGTTCACAATCAGTTCCTGGAGCCCGGAGCCTGTTCCACATCGACCCAAGCTGCCTGAAGATGAAGTGGTATCAGGAGCATCTAGACTCTGCAAGGACTTTGTCTTTGCAATGAAAAACTTTAAACATCTTCTTCCTCACCCTGGTATGTGAAAAATAGGACATTCTTAAAGCTATAATCAACATTGTTTTATGTTACGTGATGAACCAGTTTTATGCATCCTGCTCAAATCGATCTTGAGGTAAAAGGGCAAAATTATTTAGTAATCAAGAACAAAAATCTTTGTTGTTTCATTATAGCTGCATAATTGTACATTTAAACAAATTTGTACAAATCTATGGCATATTACATGATAGTTACAGAACAGTGTTGCTACGTTTCAAACAACGGAAACAATATAGATGTGGAATGAACTGGTTTGTTCATGTTAGGGAACGGCTTGAAAAAGCAGGACGCTGAGGAAATACTAAGCAGACATCAGGTAAAATGTCCCGGTAGGGAAAATAGGGTGCTCGGATGATTAGTTTCAAACCATTCCATTTATATTAAGATATAAGGTTACCATGAGGGGGTCAAGAGACACTGATGAAAATGTGCCCCCTTCTTTTAGATTTTAATGTCAAAATGATACCTGCCGGTTCAGCCAGAAGACTTCTACTTGCAATTTGAAAGCTATTTCAGGCCTCCTAAGTGTCTGTTTGCGCTTTATGACCTCTATCATATTATGAAAATTTACTCCACAGCTCACTCTCACCTTTATATCCACTCTGTTATTGACAGGAATTCAAATTAGTATAAAAAAGTAAAATTCCCAAAATATGGACATAACAAACTAGGATTAAGAACACATTTGAAGTTTCAACTGTTTTTCATTTAAAATATCTGACATTATCATGTTTTAAACAGAGACTTCTGAGAAAAGCTTAATGCTTATTTATGATGATTTAATGTTTTTGGAACAGACATATATAAGTTGAACCCACACAGGAAGGTTCAGCGTGAGGAGATAAAGGAATCAATGAAGCCTCTTCTCTTGGTATTTAGGAACTTCGACCAGCTCTTGGAACGCTTACCTCTTCTGGATAACTTCAGGTTCAGGTTTTAACCTTTATCAGCAAAACAGAGTATTCGACCATCACCAAAGTAATTAAAAAGGTAATTAAAGCAGCTTAAGAACTATTGTTTTAGGAGTTTAAAAAACATTCACATTCATCTGGGAGATAAAAATACCAAATAAATCCTAATGATGCTTTGCACAAAAGCATTTCATAACTGCCACCAAGGTTTGTGAAAGACAGATTTCTTAAAATAAAATGTGTTTGTTTTTTACTTTTCTTTAACAAGAACTGTATTGTACACCTTTTGATGTAGATTTTATTTAACTTTCACCACATAGATAATAATTTATTAATAATAGCCTAACTTCCTTGATACGTGTTTTTTTTATCTAGAACTTTCATAAATCTTACAGTATATTGCTTGTTTCAGTGCAATATTTGCTTTGTGTACAGACTCCAATTAAATCTGACTGAGTTATACATAAGCATGTACTGCAATAATCTTTGTATTCAGATTGTCACCAGGTATTTTATGACTTTTAAGAATGAAGACCTACATACAGAGTCACCTGCATCCAAAAATCAACATCAACATGAGAAAAAGGAGATGTGTCAACCATGCAGCATTTACAATTTGTTGGTTGTTGGATCATTTAAGGCAAAAGTCTCACAATAACCTAATTTCTCAGCTATTTTTTAAAATTACTCTAAAACTAATTTCATATTTCACATAATTTCCTTCAACCTTATGTTCAATTAAAAACAAAGTTCTAAAAGCTCAAAAGGTTGCCTCTAACGACTTCTATCTTTTTAAATAATTCAAGACACAGATACAATATTAGTGTTTCCCTCAGGTCTACAGCTTTTAATCGGCATAACTTTTATTTCATCTGCTTTTCTTCTGCTCTGTGCAAACAGAAATTAACAATCAAATAACTGACATTGAAACACAGCAGAGACTCTCCCATTCAACTGAAATTTAACAAGTCCACATTAATTAGGTGATTAAATAAAACATGGTTCTCATGAGCAAATAATGTGGCATTTTGATCATGAGTGAACAGGTATTTGTTGCTGCTTGGCCAGTGAGCACTTTTTTGGGGGGTGAAACACATGTAAATGATGTCTAAATTGTTTGTAGGAATTTTGGAAAAAGTAGACTAAATATGGTCTAAAAGTGAAAGCTTCTATAGGTCTAGACTCAAAATACATGTCTTCATTTAGTCAAGATTGGCAATATTAGCACAGCTTAGACAAAAGCCAAACATGAGCTCTTCAGTTATTTAGTGCTTCTTGCATCCCATTGCGCCAACCAGCCACACAGGCACATGACAGGCATTACTCCTGTGGTGCAGTTTAAGTCACAAAATGTAATTTCCTATCACAAATTGTGTTTTTATTTTTAAACAAATACAAATGCAGCTCTATTCATTAAAATGTCCTAAGGCATCTCGTTGTCAACACCGCCTGTGTAGCTTAATATTTCTATGACAAATTAAATGATTTTATATCTTGTTTAATGTTTTCTTCCCCCAGTAAGACAAAAATGTATAAATATGCCTTCTTATTAACCACTGTTTTTTCTTTTTTTCTGCTCTCAGTTGAACAAACTGATTTTGTTTTTTGTTGCATAATGTTATAACAGAATGAGTGATGGAAAAGTGGAATGTAAATCTACTTTTTCAATCAGTGTTGAAATCTCAGTTTGTGCTTTCTGGCATTCTTTTAAAGCAAATTATCATAATATAGCCCACTATGTACCTGATACGTACTTGATACATACATACTCAGTATGTGCCAGGTACATAACTCGTGCATACACTGTAAATATAGAGTAACAGGCCACTTCATAATACAGTCCAGTCTCTGTCGGTACCTGGTACATACCAGGTACCAGGGTAATAAGCACATTCCTGGGTGTGTACGTACCTGGTACCAGCTAAGTACCAGGTACATACTGGTTATGTCCTTGACCAGGTATCAATCAGGTAAGTACCTAGTGCATACCAGGCTGTATTATGAATTGCTACCTTCAGGGTTAATACATGAATCCTAGAGTTGAATTTATTACCTTTTACTACCTATTTTACTACTTCTACAATATTTTTACTACCAACACAAAATTGAGCAGCAGCCTTTTTTGTGGGGTGCGGTGGAGTCACAGCACTGACTCATGTAAGATGATGGCCCATCTCTCACCGAAGACAAAACTTGATCCCACTTACTTGAAGGTGTAACTGTGACTGTCTTGACTAAGACATCACACACATAAATATTCCAAACGCATTTCTAGAACACTTAGGAAATTAGGTGGATGCTCGGTGTGATTTGATCGCCGTAACACTGTTCCAGGTCAAATTTATATGTTTTCTGCACACTTTACAAAATGTCTATCGATCATTCCCCATGACCAACTTAAGCCAGTCTTCGAGCCAAAGTTGTGAAAACTTACATTTTCCCATGGTGAGGCGCAAAATGACTCGCTAGTCTCAACATATTAAGTGGTTCCAACACCGCGCATGCACACAGCGGATCGGACAGCGGAACCAATCGAGTCTATCAACGACGGCTCAGGTCCTGCCGTATATAGTTATGATATTTTATAAAGATTTTATAGTTAAACAAACTTAAAAGAAAAAGTCAGAATCAATGTAAAAGTCAGAATATATTGAAGGGGTGATGAAAAATTTACTACCAAGTCAAATTCAGTTACCTGAGTTACCTTTTACTACCTTTTAATGGCCTTAATTTGAGCGTATTTATTTACTACCTTTTACTACCCTGTAGAAACACTGTACCTTCTTTGGCATGATTTACAATTCTTGGTTGTTTGCATTGCATAGTTTCAGTAGCTTTTGTGCTATATAAATATATTTATGAGGACAAAACTGCTTTGGATAAATGTCTAAATTTAGATATTTAGATAATCAGGGCTATAAAAAGGAATATGGACTCAACATTGAAATTGTGTCTATTTCTCACTTAGATGGGAACTCTGTAAACATTTTTTCAGCCTTGCAGCTGTTTTTTGGTCTAGTGGTTTACCATTCTAAACTGTAGCTGAAACAAGGTCTGCACAGCTATATTTTGTTTTTACAATTGAACAGAAAATCAGCTAAGTGTTCCTGAACTGGTGCTGCAGCTCATGAGAAAATCATTGCAGAAATATGGTAAAATACAGGTATGCAACATAAGAGCCCATTTGGTCACTGTCAAGTATTTTGAGACAATGTCCTTCAAAAGCGGTACTAAACCTTGGCCAATGCTCTTAAAAATAATTTAAAATGCATCGCAGAAGGAATAGCACCGACTCACATGCTCTCTTATCAGAGGCTGCCAGATGCCGGCCCACAACACCATCCCACACACAGCCCGAAGGTGCACCGCAACATGAAGCCATCACAGTGGGGAGGCAGATACAGTAAAGAGGAGGGGGGGGGGAGAAAGAGATGAATAGCCAAGGAACATTCAGCAGGAAAAGTAGATCATCGAGCGGAGGTGGGATGAGTGGAGCGTGGGGAAAAGTAGCAGACCGATCTCTTTTTTCTTTCCTCTGCGCCCGAAAGGCTAAAGACCAAAGAAAGACTACTTTAGATGTCTTCTGACAGGGTTTGATGTGTGACCATTAAAAAAGAGGTGGTATATGAAGGTTCTCTGTGCAGTTTTGTGGCTACAGAAAAAATGAAAATCACTTGTGAGTTACAAGCTCCATCCATCATCCTTGTTGCAGCTCCAACATGCAGCACTGGCCCGGCAGCACAGCCACTCATGCACATATTGTATGCAAAAACCCTTCAGGCTGTCTTCACTGTGGGTGGAAGTATTCTAAATTTTGCACGTGGAAGGCAGAAAACCTTTTACCAGTGTGAGACACACTGTCTGATGAAGCCATCTGTGATTAGATTTTGACAGGCTGCTCAAAGTGTGCCAGCTGACAGCCTCAAAATTCAATTTTACTTCACTTTCTTATGTGCTTTACTCAAAGACAGCGATCTGTGGCGACATTCAGATGTACACACACAAATGGACACACTAGCGTACACACATGACGGCTGCCAGCTGCTCACCGCCTTAACTTCTTTCTTGGGCTGCCAGTAAAAGCTGATTAGCAGCACCGGTTGTCCTCCAAACAAACAGCAGGGAGTTAGCAGAGTATGTGAGCAGAACATTTTAGTCTGACAGAAAGACATAGTAAGATGGCAACATGCAAGTGGGCACCAGAACAGGAGCTGAGCCCTGTATGAAAACGTAATTTAAGCTCAGAGAGTGACAGAAAACAAGTGGGTTGGAGAAGTTGAAGACTGATAAGAACATAGCATTAACATACAGCGTGCAAATGTCAGAAAACTATGAAAATGCTCATAAAAAGCTAAGTTTTTTTTTTTGTAAGGCGGCACCTACAATTGCTTGAAGACACATGAAATACATATGTTTTAGTACAGCCTTTAATTCAGGTATCTTAGGATAAAAGTTTCAGGCAAAATATAGTTTATTGCCCAAAATGCACATTTGGTTTGGAGCCACTTCTGAAAATATATTTTGGCTGTTCTGTGTCAAATCAGTCTTGAGTTTCTACATTTAAAGTATTTATTATTTTATTGTTTTGTTTTATTCTTTAAATGTAATTTATTTGTTGTTTATGTATATGTATATGTATATATATATATATATAGACAGTTCCACTTTCACTTTAAGCTCGGGTCCTCTGCCAGAGTCCTGGGAGCTTGAGGGTTCTCTGCAGTATCTTAGCTGTTCCTAGGACTGCGCTCTTCTGGACAGAGATCT
>JAOXNZ010000002.1:17830777-17842990 GCA_028566095.1 Kryptolebias brasiliensis | reverse complement strand
GCATGGACATCCAGAACCTCATAGATCGCTTCTGCTTTCATAGCAACTCTGTCTCTTGGAGAAAACATTTCTGTGTTTTATTTAATGTAAATAAACATTTCAATAATCAATTCTAGATTTTGTGTCTGACAGTATAAGAAATTCAGAATAAATCTTCAGAAGAACTCAACAGGCTCATCTGAATGGTGCAAAACCTATTGATTGAAATAAAACAATCAAACAGTGAGAACTGTCAAACTTCAGGTGGTGGAGCTGCATTCTTCAGAAATCTGTTTATTGATCCTTGTTGGTTGCTCTCTGCTTCCTTTGACAAGATTCTCAGATAGACATCCTGGATGCACTGAACTTAAATTGTCCAACATTTTACACTTAGTAAAGTCCACTGTAAAAAAAAAGCTAAAGCTGTTAAATCTCATGTGGACTCTACTTGAGTTATCTTGTAATTTTAGATTTAACTGTTTGAAGGGGTGGAAAGTATTTATATTCAGTGCAATCAGCCTGCACACTCTCATCATGATTATGATCACTCCTGCTGTAATACAGTTTTATTTTTTAAAAATATTTCAACTCTATCCTGCCAAGATAATAAGGCAAATAATGAGACTGTGAAAACAAAAACAGATAAACTCATTACACACTGTGTGTTCATATTTATATTATTTTTTTCCTTTTTCAGATAGTATTGTCTTATTAGTTCAGATTAGCAAGATAATTTGAATTTAATCTTACATTTTTTTAACAAATAGGAACAAAAATAAAATAGGGGTTTATCTTCAACAGTGCAAACTACTGATGCAAGGAGAGACAATGTAATAAGTTCAACCTACAAGCTTCTATCTCCCTGCCTTTCACTTAATGCTGTAATGAAGTCCAAGTAGCTGGGTGGAGAGAGAAGACAGAAGATGGACAATGCATACAGACAACAGGGTCATAGATGTGCTTCTATAGATGAGATTTTCAAAAATGGCATCTCTTTTTTTAGCAGGACTGAACTCTGTGTTTAGACTTTTCCTTCTTTCCACAGCAGGAAAATCCCATCAGACAAAAAACTTATGGCAGCTGTTGCAGCATTTTAAACAGCATTAGTTCAGCTCCAGTGGGTTTGTCACATTTGACTATGTGAATCAAAATTTAAAAAAAAAAGGAAAAGAAAAAAAAAACTTCTGTGAATTTAGCACAAACCAATTCTCGTCTTCCTCAGAAACTGAAGAGTGTCAGCAGTGGCCTAGTTTTAAGTGCTTCATATTTGAAGGGCTTTGCTGAAGGTGGATGGAGGGGGAGAGGTTCATTTGCAGAATAAAGTTGATTATCTTGCAAAATCACCTAATAACAACACAAAGCAATTCCAAGCTAATAAGCAATTAATTCAGATAAATGAAGGAATATATTTATTATTCTACTAACTACAACTAAAACAAGACTTCAGATTTTTTTCACACAGAAGAATCCTTGCTTTGATTTAAAGAAGTAGGTATATGTAGGAAATGTTTGTATAACACTCATTTAAGAATGAATTACATCATATTTCATCATTAATTGATGATACAGTTATGTAACTTAAAAAGGAAGCATGCTGTATGACTAACTGCAAAATACGTGCATTATGTGCTTTGCAACTTCACTCTAAACTTAAGGATGTGGCAATGTTTAAAATAGTGGCTCATATTAAACCACAGATTGTAAATAAAGATGGATGTTATCTCTACGTTTGAAAAATGAAGAACACACAAAAAGAGCTCAATGTTGAACTCGTTGGGTGTTGTGTGCAGAAAATATTAAACAAACTAAAAAAAAAAAAAAAAAACTCAAAGCGAAACAAAACAAAACAACTTTTTTTTTTTCCCCTGAAAGTAGCTCATCCTCTAAATGTACCAGTGCAATAAAAACAAATGTGTTTAAGGATACTGACACACAACCCTTTAGGAACTGCATAAAACAGAACAGAACAAAACAAATAAAAAAAAAAAACCAAACCAAACAAACAAACAAAAAATATATATATACACACACGTACAAGGACAAATGGCCTTCTGAAAGGACACCTCTGGCTTTGAATGTATTGAATAACTTCAAATGAAGTGCAATATCTCCTTTGGAAATCAAAAGAAGGAACATTATAAGGAAGGTTTTACCAGGCGCCACTGAAGCAGAAAGGGCTTCTAAAGTCTGATATAGATACTGTAATGAGATGATCTCTGGTGTGTAGCTGGACAGGGGAAATTCTCAAAGCAGGAACAGGAGCAGGTTTAAAAGCCTGCTGCACTGAGACAATGACTAGTTGAGTGAATGAAGAAATAAATCAAATAGTAACTGAAAGGAAATGTTATGATTTTTTTTTTTTGGAACAATGTCACTGGACTTCTTCTGACAGCTAAAAAAATGTCTAGGTTTTCCTTCTGGATCTGTTGTCTCTGTGACCTGACCATATATAAGCAGAAGCCAATGGATAGATAGATCTGTCTGCTTCTAAAGCAGGAGGCAGTATAGGGCTTTCCGAGAAATTTCCAGGAACTTCAGGATGAAGTTTAATAGATAAAAAAATTCAGTTTGGTGTGCCTGTGTTTATACTGTATTTATAGTCAGTTTACATTATATTTCTGGTCTAAAGGTAAAATTAAGAAAATATGGCTAGAACTGGAATTTTCTGACCTGTTTCTACATTGTGAAAAACTTCAAAGCAAAGCCTGAAGGTATTTAAAAGCCTGAATGTGTGGTTGGACTAAAAGCAAAGTTTGTAAATTTACGTTACAGGGTATACAGGATATATTTTACAGGAGTATTTTTTAGCCATCAAATGTTTGCAAAACTCATCGCAGTTACATAAACTATGAATAGTCGTTCCCAAATAGCTCATTCCATCGATAGTCAAATTATTGTAAAATAGGGATTTTATTTTTTCCTTGAAAACTAATGTAACAAGCACTTATAGAGCAAATCTATTATTCTGATGCTGGATTTTGGATGTCTTCATGAGTTACAGAAATCCATTTAGTTTGTTTTTCATTACTTTTTAAACTTTGTAAAGAGATAGTCCAAATTTGTGCTAAATCTGTTTGTGAAACTGATTGCACAACAAGCCATCTATGTTTTAGCACAGTTTTGTGTTTTCTACTCAGTCATACAGTCTCCTGTTAAGGGGTATTTTTTCCACTCAGTGGACCTAACCTCATAGCGGCATTTCAGCAATTACATCACGTGCAGTCTCTATAGCCAAGAAGGCTAACATTGCTGTTGACTGACTTGTTTCAGTTTTGGAGTTCAAATGTGAAATCTTCATTTAAAACAAATCTTTTCTGTCATTTATAACAAAGTGTCCTCTTCAACTTAGCTAAACTAGCCAACAAGCTGGCTAGAAAACTAGTGTTTGACCTATTTACCTTAGCTGGTTTATTGAGTTCATGTCGACCTGAAAGGGTCCCATGCATTTTCCCTCAGAAGACAGACTGTGTTAGACATTAGAAGTCAGTTGTACCACTTTCAAAACCAACAGTGACAGTATACTGGATGACTAATTCAACACAGTTTATATTGTTCTCTGTAGAAGTATCTCCCATAGCAACTCCAATAGCTGATTTTCCTCTCTATATCTTTGATCACTATTCTTTCATCTTTTGTGAGCCTGGAACTGGCACAAAATTGCAGCTTAGTGTGATATATGACATTCCATCTCAGCAGCGTATGAAAAATAAATTAGATTTCCCTACATCATTTCCTGATCAGCCCTTGCTTCCCTCTCATTTCCACAACCAACCCTTCCCTCTTCAGTTCACACCTGCCTCTTTCTTCCTGCCCATGCATGTGGGAGCTTGGCTGCAGAACACAATGCAGAGGGTGCATTTTCACTGAGTATGTCACAGCAGGTTTCAAGCTCTAAACCAGTGGTTTAAGACACTTTTTTTACTTGTGAGACCTCCACTTTGAAATACAAAAAAGCTACACCCCAACTTCTTGTTCTCAAAATTTCATGTTCTCATGCATGTGCAACCAACAAAATAATAATCTCAAATTTGTTGGAAATCCTAAGGTTAGAAATGTTGAAGTCTAACACCTGTAGTTTCATTTATAAGTATGTATCAACATCTGTAAAACAGGACTAAAGTTCCTCTCCTGAAAACTAGCAAAGCAGAGAGACAATTTTGTCCTCCAGTTTCCAGAAAAAAAATGCATCTTTGCACAACATGATGTTAGAACCAGATTCGTGACATTTAGTCTCAGTGCAGTCAAGGAAATTTTCAGACTACTGTCTGTACATTGTTTGTAATGTCCATCTATCCATCCATTTTCTTCACACAGGGAGCTGGTTCTTATCTCCAGCAGTCACTCTGCGAGAGCCAGGGTACACTCTGGACAGGTCTCCAGTCCATCACAGAGCCACATAGCGACAATTGAGACAAACAACCATTCACGATCTCACTCATACCTAGGGACAATTTAGAGTTAACAAATCATCTAACATGCATGTTTTTGATCTGTGGGAGGGAACCAGAGTACCCAGAGTAAACCCATGCATGCCAGGGAGAACATACACACTCCACCCAAAAAAGCCTAAGCCAATTCTGCTACCTACTTGCTGGGAGGCCACAGCTCTAACCTCTGCGTCACTGTGCTGTCCACGTTTGTGATGTACTTCAGATTTTAGATAATCTTGGGACTATATAATGGTTTTTGTACATCAGATCTAATTTTGAAAGCCTTTTCAATGAAAACCTTGTGTAACCACTGGGATTTTTGGTGCCCAAACTATGGTGACATGTACCCCAGTTGGGAACCCCTCTGCACTCATTTGTTTCTAGTAATATATATTGATACCAAAACCCACCCCTCCACAGTCATATTAATGAGACATTTAGGCTGAGATTATTTCTGAAGTTTTGGATATTGTTTGTGTGTTTAAGTTTTATTTTTATTTATTTGACATCGGCAAAGTGATAATAATAGTTAATCTGGTTCAACATGACTGTTTTACAATCTGTCACATTTTGCACAAGCTTGTCCTTTCATGCATTAAATTATTTCCTCACTGTGAACTTTTGCTGCAAAGTGGGCCCTGTGTTTGTTGTTTGGGAAACCTGTGTACTCTACTAGCCTGGTGCCACAATTTTTTTCTGCTCTTGGCAAAATACTGTAATTTCTTTGGAATACTGAACAGTTTACAAGATGCACATACACCTTTCATGGCATTGCACAGAGACTGTTTAATATATAATTCAATACAACAAATGAAAAAAATTAAAGATGGTAACTGAGTATAACATGGCTTTAGTCATTTGAAAGTTACCATTTATACTAAGCTTGCAAACTGCTTCTGTTAAGATATCAGACTAGTGCAATCATGTGTTGAAGGGGGAACTAATTGAAACAATGCGTCATAAATTTCCCAAGATGTTCCAAAGACAAATATAACTTTTTTATTGAGTGGAAGCTTGTCATATCACCTCATTGGGAGGCAAAATGATTTATCAAGCTTTTAATCAGCACAGTCTAAAATGTATATCTGTGAATGCTTTATTTCTCAACATTCTCATGAGAATGAAATTAATAAAAGTGATGCCCCTCTTCCACCTCATAAAATATTACTCCACAGATATTCCAGAAGTGAATAACAATTTGAAATTGCTACATTTTTTAAAATTATTTTTGTCTTTGTAAAGTTTCAACTTGATGCTGATCAACTAAAATAAAAAAATATGAGTAACTCTTGACTATGAAATAGTTAAAATTATAGGCCAAAGTTGGGCTAAATTTGTTTCAACTCTTCTCATATTTCTGTGTCAACAAAACCAAGTAACTTAACTCTCTTCAAACACTCTAAAGACTCACTCGGATCAACACAAATCCCCTGCAGCCTGAGTTTAAGCATTGTTTTGTTTGGGTTCAGGATTTACAAAACTAGTGAGAGAAGTGAAGATTTAGAATAAAAAGTAGCACATTTATTCTGCACGTCCTCTATCAATCTAACAAGCTTTCTGTTCTCCTCTTGAGAAAACAGGCACAAAGCATCAAAAGCATCAAAAGCACGTGTGCACTCTTGATCACATTAAATCCATCATGATGCAAAATGAGCATCAAGAAAGTAGGACAGCCTTCACTGCAGCTTAGAACTGACACTCACTTTATACCAAAGACATCATTAAGAGATGAAGCCTCATTTTGAGGCTGTATGAAATCCTAATATCATACTTCACTCTTTGCTGCACCTGAAACCTCAGTTTAATATTATATTCATATTCCTAGGGGTGGCACAGTGGAGTAGTGGTTAGAGCTGTCGCCTCCCAGCAAGAAGCTTTGCAGGATCGCATCCCGGCCTGGGGCCATGGGGTCATTGTTTCTAATACATACCTGCTTAAAGAAATCTTCTTGGAAATAACTCCTATTTAGTTCTAACTGCTGAAAAAATGAACTTTCTCTGAGCACTGGCTCTCAATTTGCAAAACACTGCTTCACTGAGAAACATTTTATGCTAAATGATGCTTCCATGTCAGCTGATTGGCAGCTTACCCACCGGCTCCTTGTCCTTACCTCACACTGCATCAGCTTAGATTAAGTTGCTAATATTAACTGTTGATGAGTCATGAGTCAGGGAAGGGAAGCGCTCTGCACTCCATATAAAATCGACCAAAAGCAGCAACTCTGGCCTTCAAACAAGCTCTGTTTAAAATCAAAGAGGGACACAACGGGTCATACTTTATATAAAGTTTAGTGTGATAATTAGTGTTCTTTAAAGGTTAACATGAGCTACTTTTCTCTTGTTTCCAGAATTTAGTCTTTGTGCTTTTATATTTTTTACCCAGCGTGGGCAGATCCATGGGCCCAGTTACTGGTTACTTATATCCTAATAAATAAGTAAAATTTACAAACTATGGCTCTGCCAACATTCTTACAGCTGTACCCAGTCTTTATGTCTTCTGTGAAATAAAACATATAAGATGTTGACTAAAGGGCATCGACAGTACTGTGCAAAGACAAATGTACAAACACCAGTTTTTATGCTTCACTTCCAAGCAATTGGATGCTTTGTGAAGTTCTTTTGAAGTTTTTCTTTGGGCTTTGGCTGTTTGTTTTTGTTTTTAATTCATTTTCAGTGCAGTATTTGAGCATTATCAGAGCAATGATTTCTTTTGGTTAAACCACTGAACTTTGACCTATGAATCATTCAGACACAAAAGGCTTCTAAACTCAAGGAATGGACCAGTGTTGTGTAACTAAATAACAGATAACTTATCAGAAATATAAAAAAAGGATTTCTAGGCACTTTGTTACCAGGAGCCTGTGACAAAGACATAATCTGTTCCTATTATTACTTTACTGAAATCCACAGAGTTAGTAATACTTTATTTTAGGACTGACACCTCTTTTTTTTGACCATTATCATTTTTAAGCCCATACTGCCTATGCTGATATGATCTGATACAAGGACTGGACAGAGAATGAGTGAAGAGGCAGCTGAAATGCAAAGAAAAACTTTAAAAGACCTTAAGAAAGTTTTAAAAACTGTTTTATCAAAACCACATTAAAATATTACAAGAACGTCTAGCACCTCTAAAAAATAAAATATAAATAAATTGTGGGTGTTTGAAAACTTTTTCAATGTACTATACATCCATCCATCTATCCATCCATCCATTTTCTTTTTGGTGCCTAATGTACTATAAAACTGAAAAACAAATATTTTCGACAAGACACAAATGCAGCAATTTTGATTAAATTTGAAGACTGCAGGAGAAAATTTACCCATCAGTAAGCTCTGCAGTCTGTAGTTCAATGAAACTCCATATGACACCATATGTTAACTGGATGTGTTACATGATTATTTCTTTAAGAATATTGATCCTGACTTGGAAAACTCTTAAATCTGTAAAAACCTTGAAGTCACATAAACAAGACATTACTGAATTAAAGAAATTAGAACAAGTGAGCAGCTAAATAAGAGTGACAGCTTGTATAAAAATGAAAAAAGTCCCAGGCAAAACAGATAAATAAATAAATAAAAATCTTCTAATGCCATGGTTATATTGAAAATTTCAGAAGTTTAAATTGATAGGAAATATAATTGGTGTGTCCATACATGAAGTAAGTTTACCCTTCCACCTACAGCCAATACAGAAAGTTCCAGGTAAAACAGAAAAATAAAACATACTGTATGCATGAATATTAAGATCAACTGGGCCAAAAGACATTGCACATGGTTTATATAGCAGGCTGTGTGCAATGTGAGTAAGGCAGGGGGATTATTAGTGTCTGCAATTAAAAGAATAAATGTGCTTATTATACAATCATTTATATGAGTAGGAGGTGTTGATGGCCTGGTTGGCTTGTTTGGGTTGTCCACATTAATTCAAGATTAAAAAAAAAGAAAAAACAAATGATGCCTGTTTACTTTTGCAACAGACTTTTTTTGTTGTTTCTCTGTGTTTGCAGACTTGAGTTGTGATAACACAAAATAAAGTTTAATTTTTTTAGAGCAAAAAAAAAAAAGGACAATGTCTGAACAGCAGACAGAAGAATACAAGAAATTTGCAAATCAAGTCAGAACAGCTCACTTTTATCAGCATTTAATCTCATTAGAGCCTTCTAAACTTTTAAGATGCTGCCAAGGCCTGGGGAGGCTTTGAATGAGCTTTGATAAGTAAAATTAATTCAGGCTTAAAAAAAGCAAAAAAAAAGCACATCTTACCTATATTGTGTGGTTTTGTGCCATATGGTCCCTTAGAAAAACCTCCAGGCCACACATTCACAGTCAAAGAGCGGAATAAACACTCAACCTACAGAGCGGCGATAAAAAGAAAATGCTGTTCAAAGTCCATGTCCTACACAACTCTTTTGCATGAACATGTCAGTAGTGAAGGTCTAGAAAAGGAAAAGGTCAAGTGTGGTTCCTTAGCAGGTGAATACTGAATGAGCCTTCATGCATTAACAAATTACTTTATGTTTTACACATTTGACCTTTGTGACTGTAAGTAATTCTCTCTTCTGACATGCCTTGAAAACTAAGCTATCTCATGCACATCCTAAACAAAACAGGTGTTTTTATACATACTCGCCGTGGGCAAATCACGCCACTAAGCTATAAAACCTTTTAAAAATTCAGACAGCAGCGTTATGATTTAGAGTGAATTATGTGCTTCTCAAACAAAAGCGGTGCAAAAGGAGGAGGGGGGATTTCACTGCTTTAAGGGAAATTATTGAAATTTTAGCACAGCAGGGCTTTGGCTCCCAAGTGACATTATAATCTCTGCAATGACTTGACGAGCATTATTTGTCTCCTTTCCCTCATTTTTCTCGACCAGTCGTCCCTACAAGCTGCTTTCTTTTCTAAACACACAGTGGGGAAGCTGTGTTATGTGTTTGCTTTGGAAATCTGTGTGGGAGTAAGAGTGTGGGTGCAGATTCATGCATGTCAGCGAGTACGTTTGAGCTTGGCTTCATGTATGCGGAACTATAAACACTGAATTTACAAGATCGTGCACATATAAAACTTTTGTTTCTGTCTTTCAGATGGAATAAATTGTCCCTCTGAGTGATGAATGAAGGTGAGGATGCATTGTTATATGATACACCATGCCTCTTTGTTCCCTGACTAATAGTAAACATTTTTAAATTCTACTCAGTGCTCATGCTTTGTGGTGTTTATGTGTCTCTGTTGCCTCCTACACAAGAATCAAATGATCCTGTCTTTGTTGTTGATTCTGAAAATGACAAACTGTCCTCCATAAGCATTCACACTCCTGTGGTATTGTTCCCATCATGCCTCTTTCCTGTTTGTCACTGAGTTGTCCCCCAAACATCTTTACTATTGTGATCCAGCAGCAGATGTCAGCATTATGAGTTCAAACCATGCAAATTCATATTAGGGGGTTTTGTGACTTCTGTGGGAATGGTTGGATCCTGCTCTGCAAAAGCCCAGAAAAAAAGATCTCTGTGTTTTATCAGTATCTGGTCAGACATTGCCTATCTGTTGATATCTATTCTGCATTTTGACAGCCAAAAGGGGCACAATTCATAAAAAGAAAATTGTATATTAGTCAGTATAAAGCAAAATATGAACCAATATAACCAATTAACCAATTAGCAAATATACAAAAACATAATTATACTATTCAGTAAATAATTAGGTAAATAAGAAAGTACACAAGCAAGTAAGTAATATGTAAAGAAGTAAAAGTGTAGGTAAAAAATATTTATTAGCTAGTAAATAAATTCCCAAGTAACAAAAATAAAAACACGTTGAATAGTTAAATACATAAGTAAATAGGATGTTATGTTATTGATCTTACAACATAAATTGATAGAGCCAGTTAAAACACTGATTCTTTGGCTGACTTTAATTGCCTTTATATTTGTTTGAATATGCCATTTAGGCACCAAAGAAATTTAGCTGCTGTTTATATATTTAGATAGGTTTAGCATATCTTTTATTAATTCTCTAGGCTCTCACGTTGTAATCATCCATAAAGGGAGATCACATGTGTTAAAAAAATATGCTTCAAGCAACAAAAATGGTCTGGACTACCTACTTTGACTGCCAACAATAACAGAAAAAAATGAATTCATGATGTGCTGAAACATGGAACAATAAAATATTTTATAAAAGAACTAATTACTTTTATGCTAGGGAAAAATCTTTTATATTTTAGTCAGTAAGACAATTAAATAAATGTTAATCTTTATGTATTTATTTCTAACTTTAAGTAACATCACATTTTCTTCATGTCATACTTTTAACTGCAATGTGGCACAATGTTTCTGCAATGTTTCTCCATACAGGCACAAAAATCTAATATTCTATTTTTGAATCTTTTTTTTTTATTCAAGTGTTTAGGGTGAAATGATCTTGGAGGGTGGAGGGTTTGATGCTGATTATTTTAGATTCCCTCTTTTACAGTGTTACCATTAGACTCTAAGGATTAACAGCCATAGAATACAAATAACACATTATCATTACAAGTCTTCATTGAGATTCCATTTAAAGATGCTGCTTTGTGCATTAACCCGCTGTGATGCACATTCAGACTCACAAAATGAGTGTGGGAATTGAGACTTTCAAAGACGCCAGGAGAGCACAGCTTTATTACAACACAACAAGCCTATTAATAACATTCATAATGCATTTAAAATCTGTTTGTTACTGTCAGGCACCATCAGTCTGAGCTCCCAGAGTTTAATTTACAAATATGAACCAATGCTCACGGTCAAACTTGTAGCTTGTAAACCTGCAGGGTGCACAAGCAATAAGATGAACAACTTGGGGGTGTGTCACAAGGTCTTGGAGAAATATATGCACTACAATTAAAAACTACATCCCGAAATATGTTCACATTGTGTGAGCCATAACCCAAATGTTTAGGGTTATGCTGAATGTCAAGAAAACAAATGCTCTCATAATGAAACATAAAAGAAATTTTCATTTTCATGGTGAATCTCAGGACACCAAATGCAGATGTGTGAGTTTGTGTGTGTTTGATAGATTTACAAAATTAAGTCAGACTGCATTCCTTCATGTAGTTATTTCTGTATGATTGCATGTAATCAACAGACCATACAGGCTAAATAATGTAATGCAAATTGTTGTTACTGTTGAAATTTGTTCAATGAACCAAAGTTATCAACAAAACTATCAATTTCAAATAATCTCTGACAATGACCTGAAGCGTTGAACACATCGCTGTTACTGAAATGGGCTTTTGCAATCAATATGACCACATTTTTCTATAAATGCTGATATAGGTTGATATTTTAAGTTCATTTATAAGATAAACTCCCAAACTGGATCACTAAGCCTCATTTTTCTTATTGAAAAAAAAAGAAAAATCCAGTATTTTTCTGTCCTTTATAAATTCCCCCAGAGGATTTGAAGTCTAACAGAATGCACTTTTTGTGCCAGAAAAGAACACAAGAAAAAAACAATGAAGATTTTAATCAAATGCTGACTGGGTCAAACTCCAGGCGTGGTTTATTGATTTACTTTCAGAACCAGGAAATGTGTTATTCACATCTGTCATAATGACAAGGACAAGGCACAGCAGAGAAAGTTGTACATTTATAAGTTAATCTATCAATTATATTACTGGTGCTTTGTTGTAACACAAAGGCTTTCTTGAAAACAATGTTCACAAAAAGTATATACAGTGTCAAAAATTATTTCATTATATGGGTTTATAATTTAAAAAAATAAAAAAAGGCCTGAAACTTTTTCAGACTGCTCATACTACTTAT
>JAOXNZ010000002.1:17791969-17806905 GCA_028566095.1 Kryptolebias brasiliensis | reverse complement strand
CATCCATCCATCCATCCATCCATCCATCCATCCATCCATCCATCCATCCATCCATCCATCCAACCAACCAACCAACCGTGGAGAAATCCACGTGTGAAGAGGGAGAACACGAAAACTCCCACTTTTTGCACTAATTTGTGAATAAATACCATACTGACAATAAAAGCAATACTTGTTAAAATGCAGAAAAGTTAAACTACTCATTTTTCAGTAACCTATAAATATAAATCGTAAGACTGTGCTTTTTCACTTTTATTCCTTCTTTTGACTCATCTTCTTGCTTCATTACAGAGTATATATAAATTGTAAGATGTTTAATTGGACTAAATTAACTATACAAAATGAGGAGTGAAATTCAAAAATCACTGCTGTTTTCTCCAATGTATTTAAAGTGAATATTAGGCATCAGAAGATACCTGATCTTATGTGATGTTCAGTAGACATTGTGATATCTACATATTCAACACCAGTCAAATCTTAATATGAGTAGATGGAATTTAGATTGATGACTTTCAGTGTGTTTTTTACTTTATGAATACACAATTATACTTGTTTTAAACTGAAAACATTGTGGGAAATGTTCTTCAGGAGTTGACAGATTACAGAAAATTAATGCATACAGTGCAATCATATAAAAGTGGGATACAGCTAATGCTACATATTTTTCATGGTGGTTGTTTGCTAAAATATAAATAAATGTAGGCTAGAAAATATCGAGCTCAAAAGAGAACATCGCTACTTGCTTGAAGCTAACGTTGCATCAGCCTGTTTGATACGCTTGTACATTTTCACTTTACTGAAAGATGTATTTTTTATAAGTTTGAAAATGTCTGAAATCTATTGGACAGGGAATACCATTTTTGAATTGGTTAAAAAAAAAAATCCCAATGAAAAAGATAAAAGGACAAGCATCCCTTTCTGCAGATTGCTTTGTGCAGGATTTGAGTTACAGTGGAAGTGAAACAGCACCTCTCTCCAGAGAAATACAACCATTCTGCCCAAGGCTTTGGACACTTACTTTAGAACATTTTAAAATCAGAATGTAAACCAATAATTTTTTTTCCACAAATGGTTAGATGTTGTATCTAAAAAAAATAATGTCTTTAATTTCCCAGTCATCGTTTCACCTCCCTTTGGATTCATCTCATAGCTCCCTGGAAACCAATTTGGAGCCAATGTTCTATAAGATGAGTTAATCCATAAAAAGGATAAATCAATACTGCATTAATAAGACATCAGGCACATTTAGTTTGAAACAGTAGCTAATGAATCTTATATTGAATATTCTGAAAGTGCTTTGAGGCCTTTACCAGTTGGTCAAACTAAAAGACTCACTGACAGAAATCCCCTGATAGGTGTCACTAACAAACTGCCCTTTATAATAAACACAGAAGTGCTGCTCTTTCTGCATCAGATCTTATTAACTTCTTGAGAAACTACATAAAATATTCCATTAAAAATTCACAATGCTGTCAGTCAGTGGAACATGACTGAATAGCTTTGCCTCCCTTTGATGGGAGCACTGATGTTTGCTGATAACATGCTGCATTCTGCCTCCCGAATGCTGTAAATCCAGCTGCTGACGGCAAAAAACAAGATGCTGAAACGCAAAAAAAACAGAAACACTCCAGAGAGACATGAATGAAAAATCAGGGCTTGCTCTATATTTAGCTTTGGAAACAGCATGAAGTGAGCTCTACTGATGATGATGATGAAGGAAGTGTAACTTTGCTCCACATTTGCATGACACAGGACTTTTGTTGTCTCGCAGTAAAATATAAGTATGTGTCAGTTAATTAAAATTAGAAAACATATCTGTCTATCATTAGTTCCTTTGATCAATAAAACATGATGGGTTTTGTCAGTACTCACTTGTGTTGTTTTAATTTTTGTTTTCCTTTTAATAGCTGAAGTTGGATTTTTGCTTTGTGCAGAATTTGAGTTACAGTAAAACTCAATGCATCTTTACCTCACCTAATGAACAACCTGGTTTGCAGTAAACATTCTCAAAGGAATAGCTCAAATTATCACTTCAAATACAAACCTTACTTCAGTAGCAGTCAGTCAAGACATCCCAAGTTACATGCCAAGAAAACCAGCCTCATCTCTGCAACTGACTTTAGTGCTGGCCTGAGGTGAATGAGTGTTTTCTGTCATTAACCATATGTTAGTCACTGCCCAGAGTGAGTCTCACTTTCACAAGCACATTGAGCATGAGAGGGTGATAGATGAATACAGCTTAGATACATTCATTGTTGTCATTTCACAATTTGATTTACTAACTGATGTGATGACTCAGCTGTTTTTGTCCTCATAGTAATAGGAAATTGTACTGCTAGCAAAGTCTATGAGCAAGAAAAGGTGTCGTACTGGGACTGTTTGATCACATTATTGACATCATTTGGAGACTAAGTACAGAAAACCTTGCCAGTGCATGCCACACTGCACATTCCCAACTACCTTTGGCCACCAACCCATATTGGGCAATGACATTTCCATAAAGCTCCATCAGATGGAGAAGTGACAGGAGGAATTGACAGAAACACCATGCCTTGTTTTGCTGCAGAAAATAAATTTGATTGATGTTATTTCATTGCCTGATGTCCAACAGCTGCAGTCGAGTTTTCTACCATGTGGTTTCTTGCAAAGCTAAGGCAGTAGGTTGCTAGGGTAACCAGAGTCATTTCTTTTAAAACCAACATAATTTCAAACTGTAGACAGAACTCCTATTTTTAACAAGTTTTTCTGGTAGATCTTTAAGCTTTCTGTCTTTTTTTTTGTTATCTACCAGGGCGCCTCCTAATTGTTAGCAAACGGTAATGTTACACAGCCTGTTAGTAAAAACCATCATGCCAAACCACAGCATGATTTGTAAACATACTGTTAGTGATACAATAAGTTTTGTTGCAAAATGTGCTGTGCTATGGTGTGTTGATTAAGTTACGGGTAATTAAGTGTTTCTGGTAGAAAACATTTGCTGAGGAACCATTAGCAGTTCTTTCTGCTTTTTGGCAGAATAGAAGGATATAAAAAATTCATACCTTTTAAAAAATAAAAACAGGCATGAACTGGAATGTACTGACCTATATTTAGTTATCTGACCTGTATGGAAGTCTTCACACTTGCAAAAGTGTTGTAGTTTTTAAGCATGACTTTTTTTTACAATTACACTAATTCTTAGTCTTCCTCATCAAGATGTCTGTTTTAGGGCCTAAATTCAGGCTATGGTCACAATCTAAAGTCTGACCTGTCCTGAAGCCACAACAGTGTTTTTGCTGTGTATGCTTCAGGTTATTGTTGTCTTTAAAGGTGCCCTAAGTCTCAAGTGGCTGTAATCTTTCAAGCACCTCTTTGTGTTTGACTGCAGTCATTAGTTTCAGTCACTGCTGCTGAGAAAGCTCCCAAAGCATCATGCTCTCCCCTAAAGTTCACTGAGTGTGGCTTTGAGTTCATATCTAAGTACTCATAGTGTGGATTGTGACATATTGTACACAATCTATGTAGAATCTATGTAGAATCTAAAAGTTACCAAAAGCAACCAGTGTGTATATGATCTAACAATCCTATTCATAACCCTTAAAGTTTAAATCTTTAAAACATAAGGAGTGCAAAAAGTAAAAAGAACAGTGTAGTTTTAGTGTAAATAGTTGTATTCAGGGAATTATTCATATTATTTACAGTTTTCCTGTGTAACTGCTCAGTGTGTGCCAAAGATGCCCCATGTTTTTTCTTTACATACAGTAATAGATATAAATGTTAGTTATACTACATTCTACCACTCTGCACAACTACAGTTTCAATAAATACTTTTTTATTGCACTACTTTTACTTGCTTTTATTTTTCGTTTGCATTATGTGTACATAAATATTGCCTGCTGCCATGAAAGGCGAGTTGTCTTATAAATGCTTGTGTCTGTATGGGTTTGTCTGGCTGTTAGCAAAATATCTCAGGAACTACATGACAGATTTCATTGAAACTCTCAAAAAGTAATTATTGGATGTACTTCTACTGAATAACTTTTGGAGTCTATCTTATTCAAGATTGTGGATACAGCTGTTTAACCAGAGTAAACACAAGTATTCTTATATTTAACTTTACAGAAACTGAACCAAAATTTGATTTTGTAGTAACTCTGAGTCATTCCCAACACATACTCTGAGCACTTACAAATCAGGCAACATGTGCATAAAGCATAGTTTCAAGGAATAGTACTTTTTATTTTGTCTTGATATTACATATTTTCATTTTTTTAATAATATTTACAAGAAGTTTGCACATTGTGTTACATTACATAATACTGTGAGTTTGAAATTCATTAAAGTAACAGAGACTTACTAACCCAGATCTCAAATTGTGATGCTGTTTCAAATGTACAGTTTGCAATCTTCATAGTCATTTATTGTTTTTAACAATGTTTAGAAATTATTGTTCTGTAGCTGACAACATTTGAACTATGGATTTCCATTACGCCTAAATATAGTCTCAAACTATGCTGAATGAGTCTAACTTTTTAAGTTCGTAGTTGTTACACTTCTTTTTAAAGGGATTAGCTTACAGTACATAAATGCACACTCAGTTTTTATTTTATAGTCTGCTAATTTATGTCATAAATATTGGAGCTTTAAACATACAGAACTCAGAAAACAAAAACTTTTTTTTTTTACAAACCAGTAAAATAACACAGATCTTGTAACGTAGCTCAAATGGACAAATATTAAATTTCCTGGGCCAGTTAGAGATGAAAGTTGATAACATATATCAGCCTTTACATCTCAGAAGTATTTAACACTTTAAACAAATGTGAGTCATATTCACTGTGAGAGCAGCTGTCCGATCATCACTGTCAACTTCACACTCAGTAACTGTTACTCAAAACTCACCGAGGCGGCTGTGTGGGCTGCACAATGTGCTGGATCTGTCACTACTGTAAACGCACATGCATTTACATCACTGTGACTACTCATGTAATTGTGTTTTTACTTGTGGCAAGAAAAAAAATGCTGGTTTAAAGAAGGTTTTGAACTTTCAGAAGGTTAGAAAGAGCATGAAGGAGATTAAAAGGCCATAAAAATGGGTGTTTTTTTTTCCTCTGTGGATTACAGAAAATAGCCAAGCTGGCCTTCTATTCTCAATCAATACTTTTTAATCAAGGCAGACTTTTTTTACTGATGGCTGCCATCGTTTTGATGATAAAGAACATTTTACCTGAGTCCTAAAGCGTTGTGATATCTCAAGATCTGATTTTATTTTTTTTATTTTATGATTTATGGATGGCAACAGAGTAATTGTGAGTTAGAGACTAAATGACTTTTGTAAGACTGTGATATTTATCTTGCTTTGCTTTGTTTTTATTCCAAATATATGCTTATTTTTTTACACTTATGGTTAGAAATTGTTCAAAAACAGCAACCAATCCCAGCATTAAAATAAATTAATTGCTACATTTAATTAAAAAAAAACAACAACAACACAATATCTCAAGTTTTCATGTGTTGATGAAAATAATGCCCCTAATTGCAGAGCTACTTAAATATTTGTAGTATCTATAATGAATTTTCTGAAGGTTGGAATGCAGCAGCTTGTATTATTGTTAGGCAGAAGCTGATGAGACAAAATGAATGTTTGATGAAAATCGCTCATAAGTTGATGTGTAATTATGCCTCTGTAATTAGTCTTGTTCATCAAATCAATTTTCTGCTCATCAGGATGCACAGTAATGTATAGAAATATTATTTGCATGCTGACAGTAATGATGGACATTATGAATGCTGCAAATTATACATTTTAGTGCTGATCAATAATTAGCAATCTGAATTAGACAGCCTAACAATTTTAATGGTTTCAATCATCTTTAGGAAGTTTTTGTAGCTTAGTTTTGGTAACAGTTTTTTTTTAATTCATGTATTCATCATTTTAAAGACAGAAAACAATTCTTCATTAATTTTAGTCATTTTAGTTTGGTTTGACAGTTAACATTTAAAAAATTGTAAAGTAACTCATAACGTTCTGAGTTTACCTTTATTTTTATTGAAAATTGAAATTTAAAGGCCTATTTAGTTTTTCTTTCAGTGGCAGCTTGATCATGTTTAGGCAATAAAAGCTGCAGCGATAGAAAAATAAAATTATCATGACCTGATGTATAAAGACAATATTTACAATGTTACTGATCCACTTTACCTGGATTACCAGGTAAGGATGACCAGATTCCAACCAACCCACTGTGGGACAAAAAAGTAAATTTGTGTGGGATAAGTTTCCAATGACAAATGATAGTCAAAAACATACATATGTAGAAAATACATCGATGGTATATATTACAAATAAAGTCAATATCATAAATCTTGTTAGAATGCAAATTTCCCAACTGACTGCCTGACTGCAGGGATGTTTCTCTCCTTTTTCTTTTGTTTTTCATGAAACCACAGACAGAAGTGTTTGTAGCTTTATGGGTTGCTAACCAATGAAAGGTGTCAAAAAGAACTTGTGAACTTGTGATTAAGCAGTTTTATTAATTTCCTGAAAAGTTGGATTTTTGGAGATACAAGGTTTCTGCCTGATGGTGATGGTATGCACTTTTATTCAAGATATTTTTTTTCTTATACGTGTGTGTGTCTTTTCACATTACGATTATTTTTACTTAAGTAAATATTGTGAATAGATTATTAGTAAGCGACCCTTGTAAATTTTAAAATCCTAAAATACATTTGTCAGAATTAAAAAAAACTCAGTGGTAAAATATTCTTTGCTAAATCTGCTAATTAAAAAGAAAACACACTGAATACCAGATTTTACTTGTTAACAAGCCAAAGTATTAATGAACTCACATATACTGTACAAATAGCTCATTTGGTCTCAATTTTAATTTCTTGTTTGCCCATAAAGAGAATACTTATTTAAGAATAATGTGAACTCTTAGATGCCAAGAGGTTTTGTGTTTCTTCAGTTCTACAACGTTTCCATCGTTTTATCCCCTGAAACGAAATTTATCCCTTTTGGTGGAATCACTGTCATCAGTGGAATAATTAGCACAAGTTAATTAACCAATTTCTGCTGAAGTATAAATTGCACCACAGGAGAGCCACGGCTGTTAAACAGTCATCTTAATATTTTTTTTATTTTAGTAGGCCATTGTGTGGTGTAAACTACTGAGCTGCAGAGGAAACAATATAATGAGTGTCTTGAATTTGAGTGATTTAACTATACAATAACTACATGGTTAAAAATGTTTTCTTTCTTTATAGATAATGAACTACTGCATTCAATCTCTTCTCACTTTAAAGGACATTAACTGCACAAATTGAAACAATCACTACCAAAACAATAACAATAATAATAATAATAACAATAATAATAATAAAAGTGTTTTCTATTAAATACTAGTTTTTAAGATTTGACACTTTCTGCATAATGTACAGGTGTCCCTCTTTTTATGGAATCTGCTTCTATTTTCTAAAAAAACTCAACAATGCAGAACAGATGCTTTTCGATGATTTGACTAATAAACAATGGCTGTGAAAAAAGCAAGGAGGTCCTGCATATTTATTGCTGTGTTTAATGTCAGTCAGCCTCTGATGTTAAGCAAAGGTTAAACTGTCACTATTTTTTTTATTTGGGGGCCTAACTATACCTCAGTAGAGAAATGAAGAAAAAAAAAACATCTAATTTCAATTGTGTAAATTTTAGTGGAAAGTAAAAGAAGCTACAAAACAGAAGACACAGCAACCAGTGAATTCTTGCTAAATAACCAAAAATTGCAGCATGTAGCAGAGTGCCATACAAACCTGAAAACATATATACTTTTGGTTATAAAAATGAAAGCCATGAGTGAACTCACACTGTTGTTAAGAGTTAAAGTTCCACTTCAGTAAGATGTTTTTCTTTCAGCTGCTCCCTCCAGCAGGGGTTGCCGCAGTGAGCAAATTCACACACAAAAGGTTTAGCAGCTGTTTTACGCCAAATGTCCCTCGTGATAAAATCTGGTCTTGAACCTGGAGCTTCAGGATTCTAAGACCACGACACTGACCACTGAGCAACTGCCGCTGCGTTCCAGTTAGATATATTTTCTAAATTCTTTCAAGGTTACCAGCCTAATCCAGTGATTCCAAAACTTTGTTCCCCCCCGACTCCCCCACTTCCTAAAGAGCTCAGGGGGTGCAACATCATTAACCAATTAAACAGAGATTATGAACACATAAAGCTACTTCATGTCCCGCCCAGTGTTGTAGAGTTCATTTATGCTCATAGAGAGAATGATCAGTGAGAGAAGTTCACTGCAGCTCCCTTCTTCTTCTCCAAACACCTCTTGTGCATCTGCATCTATCACAAAACAATCTCACACAGAGGTACAGCCCACTGTAACACAAGTGAAAGTATCTCTGGGTAGAAACACATGGTGGAGCCCCAGGAACCATCAAACCCTGCATCGTCTCAGCTGCAATGATGCAAGTATGAGAAACTTACAGCTTCCTTTTTACATTTAAAGGCAAGTGAATAGGACAAACGCATTCATTTGTCCTGGGGAGGTGAGGAGTTAATAAACTGCTCAGAAGAGTCTTCAGCAAGATGTTTCATGGTTTTGCTCTCAAGCGCTACATCCCCGAGGCTTGTGCTACTGTTCATCAAGCACTGTGACAGTTTTAGAACAAGTTCATAAACAGCCACTGTTGGAGGCTTTTCAAGGATGCCCCCACCCCTCCCCCCAAAAATACGAATGAGTGAATTAGGAAGGCTCCATATAAAAAACCTGCTTAAAACATCACTGGTAACCATTTACTGAACACATCTGAGTGGTATCTGAGCAAAACCAAAAGATGTTAAATACAACCACAGCCTGTTCATACTGCTGCAAATGAACAAATAAAACAATGATCAGCTCACTTATCAGTCTACCTTATATTTTTGAATTCAGTAATGTTTTTTGACTTGACAAAGAATGCATCATTTTCATTCAGCCACTTTAAATCACATTGTTCTGAATAAAATCAATATTGAATTAGATCAGTCGTACTTTACAGACTTGGTTAATATGGAACAGTTATGTCTAGTAAAATAACTGCAAATTAATTTAACAAAAAACAAAACAAAACAGAGAAGACCCTGGATGGTCTGTTGACTGTTGAATCCACAAAGTAAAATAAATAAATAATTGTGAAAGCTTAAATAAGTGTTATACATTTCACATCTTTGCTACGGGGAAAAAATGCTGTTTACTGTAAACAAAAGATACCAAGATTAATTTCAGTAGATGCGGTCTGCATCCCTACAAACAGTACATTTCTGGAAAGGTTCAGATCAGGCTAAAGGAAAGCTATGATGTAGACTGATAGTCTGTCAAGCAAAAATTAAGCACGAGGAGTAACAGCAACAACTTCTCTTCCAGAGATTGAGTTTTACCGCATTAAACTCAGTGCAGAATAACAAATACAAAATGGCATGACGTAGACTAATTGTAGCATGACCAACATATTGTGATGATCTCACTCATGCTGCTGACAGTCTTGTGGAGATGCAGAGTGATGAAACAGGGATCATAGACAGAGCACTGAGGTAGAAGGTATGAATATCAACTAAGATAAAAATTAATTCCTTTACAAAAGGAAAATTTAAAGAATTGGAATATAACCAAATATTGTGGTAGATAGTCAAACAAACATTTAATCAAACATTGAGCTTTTATGATTAAAACTTTACGTTTCTAAACATAAACATCAGGAATTCACATCTCTGCTTCAAAAACCACGGAAATGTGGTTAAACCGGTTAATAAATGTATATACAGTGTACATTTTAGTAAGTTGAACATTTTATGCTAACTCATTTAATAAATTTTGGCCTGGCATTTGTGTGAGAAAAGCAAACTACAAAAAAGTGTGTCTGCCAAAGTCGTGACCTCAGAGGTTGAAGAAATACAATCAATTCATCTGGTATTACAACTTACATTTCTTAGGTATAATGAGAAATGTCATAATAGAATCAAGACAACTTTCTATTAGTTAATCTGAAAATTTAAATCATGTGAGAGAGAATTTGGTTAGCGCTCTGCATAAAGATCTTTATTAAACTTATTAATTTGTACAGCGTGTCAGAGTCAATACTATCCTGCTTGAGCTGAATGCCAATTTCTTGACTAAAGGAAGCTGATAAAATGCTTCATTAAGGATAATTTTACAAGCAATTATTTATTATTTGAAAAAAAAAATTCATATAATGAAATTGGAAGTTAATTGACATATTATTTATTTTGCACTGCAACAGTTCAACTTCTGCACATAGTTTTCTTAAGTTGACCCTTTTTCTTTTACCTCCACTTGTCCAGTTTGCTCATTTTTAGGCACACTGCATAATATGCTGTCATAGTAACTGACTAGTGTCATAGTCTATCTCATTGGAAACAAAATATAAACAAAAAGTGAGTGTTAAAACTTTTGCTTTGTACTGTAAATAATTTTTTCCCCCATACTAGCTGTTGCTGAGTAATGAATAAAGTCAGTATGGTGACTCCAATGCTCAAGCATTACTTGAACTGTTCAGGAAGATGGGAAGGCATGAAGATAACTGTAAATCTAATCCTCTGTGAGTTTGATATAAAATGAAATGAATACCACAAGTCTCTGACAGTGACACATAATTTATAGTCAGCCTGTGTTTTTAGCTGACCCTGCTGGTCCTTCACTGTGCCTCAGGAATTTCATCCTTTAAAGCAGGTATTATTACTCTCAACCAGTGATGCTCGTTGGTGAAATATTCTACAAGCCATACATGCAATTCATGGCAGAGAATGACAGAAAAAAAAAGCTTTTTTTTCAATTAGAGTTTTGTGATTTTCAGTTTGAAGAATCATGGGAACATATTCATGAGGGAGTCAACAAGAAGTTGCTATGCTACTCAGATTTAGGAGTAATAATGCATTTCCACCATTTAAAACAACTCAAATTCTAAAGTTTCTGAGCAGTTCAAGCATATAGTATTACAAGTATCTTGTTACATGTTATTATTTCCACATGCAACATTCCTTTATATTGTCACTATTTTCTAAATCAAACAGCTTCAATAATGCTAGGCTAACTGTCTGCACTGAGAATGCTAAAATATTCCATTGGTGAGTAGCTGAATCCTCCTGGAATTATCCTGTCTATCTAACAGTCATAATTTGATTCATAAAGACATTCTCTTAACTTCCAGAAATAAAAAACAGGTTGCTTTTGCTTCTGTAATTACTCAGTCCTCTGACATTGCTGACAAGGTCAGTAGTCTCAGTAGCAACACAGACATTCCTTCTTTTTTTTTCTGGCTGAGAAAACAGTAACGACACAAACTTTTGGAAGGCTGGCTCATACTGTGCAAGCTCAAGGTCCTAAAATCTTGATAGTAACCCATGTCACACTGTATGATGCAAGGTTTAATAGATACTCAACTGTGGGACTTCTTGCCGCAGCAGAATTGCACCACAAACATATGGTACGAGCACACATCACAAGAAAGCATATGTCACAACAAGCTGACAGAGATTTTAGTCCAACAATAAGCAAGCACAGGTGTTAACGCTTTTATTATTAGACTCAGGCTCTAAAAAGAGGAAGAGGAGGATGAGGGAAAAGACAAAGCTGTGGATGTGCTTATGGCTGAGAAAACAGGCACATCATATAAACACTCCCTTTGTTGTCTGCCTCTTTCTTAGTCTAGATATTCATTCATGCAGCCTTCATTTTTATTATTGTCTCGTTTATATTGTGTCACTTTCTTGATGTATTCTTATTGGTTGATTGTGGACAACTGTTGCAGAGCTGCATGCCTGATCAGAGAATTTATGAAACTGCTTGAAATTTGACGTAGGTTATCTTTGGTTGTGAAAGAGCAAAATCATCTGTCACACCAAACAATCACAGACTACCAATTCAAGCTCAGGACAAAAACAAACAAACAAACAAAAAAACATACGATTTTCTCATGATTTTAACTGATTTTGTCAACAATGGCTAAACATCACACAGTTTAAACCTGAATTAATGCAAAAGTAATGAGATATAAACATACCTAATATAGCATTTGCTTTGGGTTTTGCCTACAGAGTTTAAAGTGTTTTAATTGGTGGAAAATCAGTCTTAAGTGGGCCTTGCTGTTAGTTTAATTTCACGATTAGAAATTATTTTCAACTTTACAAACTAAGATTACTGTACTGAAGTATTCTTTTAAGAAGCAGCAAGAAAGAAATACCACATGTATAAAAAGGCATGGAAGGTAAGAATAAAAGTTTAAAAAAAGAGGATAAAACTTGATAAAATAAAAGAGAAATGACAAAATAAATAAATGAAATTCATAACTAGTGGTGTAGTAAAAGAAGAGAAAAATGCAGGAAATAGTTTATTCAGCAGCTAAACAGCTATGCAAAGTCTTTTAGGACTCTATAGTGTATACAATATGTAATAGATATCTGCTTAACTCTTGAAATAAATAATAAGAAGGAGGAATCAGAGAAAAAAACGAAACGAGAAGTGGAGTTTTTAATGTTGTTTTTATTATTTATCTCAGAGCACCTGTGTCCTGTTGTGATGAACCTGCAGTGCCTGGTACTCTGGTGACGATGACACATGTGAGGAAACGCTCAGCAGGCGTGAGCCTGTCATGACTGTCACTTTAAACGCTTTCTGAACCTCATGTCAACGTTCACATAAAACAACCAGACACCTAGGTTATCGCTATTTTTTAATAGCAAAGACAGAATAACATGTGACTCTGTAGCATGCTCACTGCAGTAACTTAAGCTGGCAGCACTGAATCTAAGTGTCTCTCCACTAATGCAATTAACCCAGTTTTTCAGTGAGGCAGAGATCTATAGGGAAGCAATTAAAATCCTAATTCTTCTCAGTGTGTGTACTTCATAGGGGGGAAAAATCCTTGGACATTATAGTGTTTGTTTTGGAGAGTTGATAAGTGATTTTATTTGGATATAAGAAATGTTACTGGGGGATACAGGATAGAAAGAACAAGAAAGAAAAGACAGAAAGGAGAGAGGTAATTAAATGATATCAATAAACAAGAAAAAACAAACATGCCACATAAGACTTGAAGAATTAAAGAAAAATCATGATGGAGGCAACGAAACACAAGACAAGAGAAAGAAAGACAAAAAAGACAGATGAACAATATTTTAGGAAATGTTAAGATACCAAGTTTTTCATAATGTGGAATATTTCAAATTATAATTATTATTATTGAAAATTATTTCTTTCTGCAGTTGTTGTTTAATTTACACAACCTTCTCTCTCAGCGTGATACATGTTTCAACTTGTTTTTTGTCAAAAAACTGTTAAATTTATCATGGTGGGTTATTTTACTCCTCAGTGTTTTTATTTGATCTGTTCTTTTGAGCCTGGTTTCCTGTTCTGTTTTATAAAGATTTACTTTGTGTCTTTTGGTAATGTTTTCTTCCTGTTTCTGCTGTTCACCTGGTTTTGATTTTTAAATTGGCACACATGTCCTTTGTCATTTTGTTATAGCTAAAAAATAAATTAAATAAAATCTAAAAGAAGGTTGTGAAATTGGAACATAAAATAAAGGATGAAGAGTAGAGAAGGAATGGGATAAAAGGAGAGAAAAGTATCTAAAGAAATCTCACATTTATCCTTTTGTATTTGTTCATGTACGTGATGGAGCCTGTTCCCCAGATCTTATCTTTTTAATACTTTATACTAACAGTCAAGAGAAAAGAAGATTCTCCCTCTCTGTTTACACAAAGCTAGGCTTTGTTCACTGACCTTGAATTCCTCCTGTGGGCAACAAACAATCCCAAGTCTTCCTCCTCCCTTGATAGTAGGCTGCAATGTCTGTGTGTGTTCGTGCTGAGGAAGAAGTCCTCCACCTCATCTGTTTACATCTTCATCTGCAGAACAACAATAAGGAAAAACAGGGAAGCAGAAAGGATTAGAAATGATAACAGTCTATGACATTTGTGTGGCTTCCAAACTATGCAAACACACATTCAGTTTTAAGGTCAATATAGGCCATATCCACTCTTTGTAAAAAATACCTTTTCTTTTGTATTTACATGTCTCTCCTTCACTCTTACAAAAACACACCAACACTCAAAAATATGTTAAATGAACATATAACATATGTGAAACACATTTTGCAAGTTTCTGGTATGATGTTGAAACATTTTTAACATGTGGTCAGAATCAAAGCATTTTCCACATCTGAAAAACATAGTAGATTTAAAATGTTTTTCTCTAAGAGTAGGCACATGGCTGTTTAGGAGAGAAACAGTTTTAGAAACACTGCAAAGTCAAAGGTTCTTTTAAAATTCTGTTTTTAAATGTATGTTGTCTACTTGACTAACAGAGAATGTAGAGGAAATAATGACATAGCAGCCAACTGAGCAACACAACTGTGACATTTTTTACTCTTTCTTTCATTTTTTTTTACTTGAAAGTGTTTATTTTATTTAGGAATCTTTTTTTTTCTTACAGTTTGAAATTTAATGTATTTGGAGCTGTGTATTGACAACACTTTGAAGTTTTATATGCTTTACAACTGAAGCGAAAACCAGAGTGCCTGCAAAAAACCCGCACATGTATGACATGTCTATTTTTCTTTCTTTTAGATTTCGTCATAGCTGTTTAGCTTTTTTCTTCCAGCTAAAAACAAAAAGAGGTAACATTGAATTTTAGTTCCAATTTACTATTTATGTGTTATATGTCTCTCTGCTGCCCTATGCTTGTACAGCTCACAGACAATGAAAGGCTAACAAGTAAAGCTATATGTTCTAAACCGTCACTGATTAACACAAGTTAGCATTTATTTTCACTGTAATAAATCATTCTGTTTTGCAGCATGGATAGTTTTAAATGTGCTACAAATCAGCTCTGTCTCTGGTAGTTAAAGTTGCAAACAGCGTCTTTCTCAAAAAAAAAAAAAAAAAATCTTTGGAGTCACATAAC
>JAOXNZ010000002.1:17763215-17774848 GCA_028566095.1 Kryptolebias brasiliensis | reverse complement strand
GTTTAGAAACTGAATCTCTACAGTTTCCCCTTTAAAGCCTTTTCTGCAAACATGCATCATTCATTTCTCTTCTCTATAGTTTTTATGCTGATATGTTTATTTCATTTCTTTAATTAGTTTTATGCTGATGTTTTTTTTGTTTTTGTCTTGTTGGTCTAATGATAAATCAGCATGTATATATAACACTTATTATACTAAATTATCAGAATTCATTGCATTAGTATTATTACCTTGCTTTGGATACAGATTAGTAATGTTTCCAAAAGGTAATATGTTTGTATTTCTCTCATTGCCAGTTTTGTATCTTGCATATTACTTTTAGACTTGAGTTGCTTTCACTTTTGTTCTCAGTACACTTTTAATTTAGTTCTTTTTTGTATTAGACAGTTTTTTTCCCATCCACCTGTTTCCTGTTTGAGTCCTTTTTATTTTCCAAAACACTTTATGACACTATCTGTTATACATTTTTTCTGTGTTCCATCCATTTGATAAACTGCACATTCTTTATAATATTATTTAAAAAAAGAGCTTTTATTTGAACTTGTTTGAGTCTAAGATGAGAATTAATGAGCAGACACAAGTCACTGTGTCTTATAGTTTTATGTTAACATGTTTATAAAGTTTAAAATAATCACAATGAATAATTTAAGCAACTTACATGCCCACATGCTAGTTATATCAGTGCTAAATCCGAAGTTGGAAAGTGCTAAGCTGAGCCAAACCATCTGGCTCACTAAGACGTGGCATCGTTCCCATTACTGCTTAAAGCTGCCTTCTGAAGTTTGGTTTTTACTAACTTGTAAAAAAGAGATTGATGATAACTATGTAGTAAGTGATATCACATTCCTGGGTCCATTTTGATGCATTCAAATAAGAACATGTTGTTTTTTGGCAAACAGCAATATCTTTATCTTGATCCCTTTTTAATTTGTGCTTTTCATGTTGCCAGAGAAGACTTTGTGTAGGAAAATATGCTATTTCTTGAATATAATTTAGATTTATATTAACATTTTTAAGCATTCACAGTAGTAATATATAACCAGACATTACCAAAAAAAAACATAAAAAAATGCAATCAATGCTAGAAAAATAATAAAGTATTATGTTTTGCTTTTCAATATAAACAGAAACAGAAAAGAGCAACATAGCCTGCAGCGTTGAGCTTGTAAAAGGCGAGAGAAGGATCAGATGTCAGCGACTCAGTTTTTTGCATTGTTGAAGTGGGAAATAAATGGACTCGCGAAGAGAATTCACACATACGGAGGAAGACAATTAAAACCAACAGATCTTCACCCTATTAATATTTAACAAGTTCAATTTAACGCCACAGATTAAGTGTGATCAAGAGTTAAATTCTACTTTTGAAGTTCTCCTACATGTTGCTTTTTGAGTTCATTGTAACATTCCTCCTGAAACAGTTGAAAATTACATTAAAAAAGAAACAAACTTAGTAAAAGAATACATGTTGAATGACAAACATCTTGAATTACTTGCAGATATTAAAATCTGGTTACATATGGGGGTATTTTTTCAAAATAATGCAGATCTTCCTTCAGGCAATTGTGCTAAAATGATAGTATACTCAATTAGTTCAATTTCTCACAGACTCCATTTTGTTTTTGATTTGTGTGAGGGAGGGTGACCCATCACATCATAAATTAGGAAAGAAAATGGCTTTATCAACTTTTCATTTCATATGATCTTTTTAAACAGCTATGAACACGATGCTAGATTGAGCTGTTCTTTTTGAAACAGCTCTGAACATAGCAGGAAGTCATCAGTGAACAATACCCTGCCGGACTTGAGATGAGCTCCACTTTGTTTGCATGATTCAGCTTCAGTGAAACGCAAATTATCCCCAAAACTGTTGCCTCATTCTTCTGCTCGAGTAAATAGCTTCTTCGGTGAGCAACAAAAGCTGTCTCACCGACAGACTCATCACTCAGGCAAAACAATAAAATGCATCACTTCATCTCTCCATCACGGGGGCTGCGGTGGCTTGGTGGTCAGTGCTGTGGTCTTGTAATTCTGAGGCTGCAGATTCGAGCCCACGTTGCGAAACGATTAAAACAATTGCCAAATTGTTCATGCGAGTTTGCTCGCTGTGGCAACCCCCGAAGAAGGGAGCAGCTGAAAGAACTTACTTAATCTATCCATCATGTTGCCCATTTCAGAAGAACAGCATTTTTTTTAACCCACGCGGTCGTTTCTGCACCACACTGCAGGTTTGGCAGTGTGGTGTCATCTCTGCAAACAAGGAACCTGGTTAGCTACAGGAAGCAGTTTCTGTTGTCAGTCTTCCAACCAGCAGGGATTTAAAAGAATTTCCCACAAATCTGTCATTGCTGTGCCTGAAAAGATGCAAAAAAATAAATAAAAAAAAGAGACTATAGTACTAGAAGATCAATGTCTGATAGTCTCTGTTGATAACAGTCTCTTTTTCATTCAGATACAAACTGCACAGTTTCTTTTTAAACCTGTAAACATCACTGAAACATTAACAGAAATTGTATAAATGAAGTGCTTGCCCTATATACAGTCTCATAACCCCCCCCACACACACACACACAAACACAAATTTTAAAGGTTCATTCAACAGTATTTTTTTGAGTGTAAATGGTCATTTTTTTGTGTCACAGAAATGAAAAAGAAAAGCTTAACAATTAAAATCTTTATTATTATTTGTTTAATTTTATGCAATTTCACAATCTGCTTTGAGACCATTGATTAAAATACAAATACAGCATACTTTCATAACTAACACGAGTATTGTTTCATCCTGCAAATAACTGCAACAATTCCTAGATGTTTTTGGACCATGGAGACTTTTTCTTAGTTATTGAAGTAAGTTATATTTCTTTTTCGTGTCTGCATAGCTAATTATAGTTTAATTAACATATTTTATAGTATTTTAATAGCTCCTACCTTAGAACCACTTTCTCAATATGGGTGAAGTCTTTTGTGATGTAGCTCTTTTGGTATTTGGTCCAGATGGCATACATATATTGTGATTGATAGAGCAAATAAACTTGTAAATATTAATAAAATATTGCCTACAAAAACAACAATACTTCAATTAGTCTGTGGGAATATGAAACAAAATTCAGAAAAAATGGTACCACTGTTCATCTCAGAGAAAATTTAGTCAATACAAGAACAAAAAAATAGACCTAAATTTGACTTATCAATGTCGATTGGTTATTAAGTCACTTCACAGTGCATGTAACCGGAGAGAAGGTTTGTGATCATATGTTGCCCTTTATGAAGCTTTTCAATCCCTAAATTCTTCAGCAACACCATAAAACTATTTGGTCAAATGCATCAACTAACAAACGTTTGCCTATCCAGACAAAAGAAAGAGAGAAAAAAACAAAAAAACAAAACCAGAGTCTTTGTGTGCAAACCTGAATTGATAACTGTGGCATTTTGGCTGATGTTGAGTTATCTCAATAGCCCCCTTCTTTTGCTGACTTTCCCCCACTAGCTGCTCTGCTTCTGTTTAACATGCTCAATGCCTCTGGCATTTATGAATGGTTCAAATGACCTTTTAAAGATTAGGTTGCAAGGGTTTCTTTTGTTTATTCAGCAGTGAGAAATGTTTACTGTAGGAGGAAAAAATCTTAAAAGTAATTTAAAAAGTCAACTATATTGCCTGCAGTTCAGTCTTGAAGCAGAATTTCTCATAGGGGAAGTAAACATATTGTCCATAAAGAATTACTACCCCATGATGATCATTTAGCTCTCAGACCTTGTTTAAATGTGAATACAACTATCAGCTAAAAACACTGAATAAGTAGACATTCACTCTCAATTAGTGTGAAGCGTGTAAACATTGTCACTCGGAGATCATTTAATGATAGTAAAAATAGGACTGGTGTGTTTTGTATTACTACAAGAGAGGATTTCTCACACTCAAGTGAAAAACTGTTTCAGGAAAAATAAAGAGAAGAGCTTCTCCTGCATCAGATGATCAGATGAGGAGTCTGATTCTGATCAGGAGTCAAATGGGTTTTTTGAGAGATGAAAAAAGCCTGACTATTTGCATTAATGGAAATTAGTGGCATTACTGGAAATGAAAAGAAAATGGATTAATATTGTTCTTTGGCATGTGCAGAACAAATTATCTGTTTCAAGCAGAGTTATCAAGGGTTAGAGCACATCATCCCATTTTGATAAAAACAATGAAAAAACTTACATCTACTTCCAGCACATTCTCACTCCCTACTCGTCATATATGGACGCTTGGTCAGGTTCCCTGTGAGTCACATGTTGACGCATGGGGTAGCCCCTTCTCGTCATTAATTGACGTGCAAGGTGCTCTCATCGAATGTTATAGAGCTCCCTAAACATTGGAAACTGACGACATAGGAACGAAGAGGGTCTATTCTAATTTTTTGAAACACATATAAAAAGTGTGCCCCTAATGTATCTGTATGTTTTTAACCATTTCGTTAATTTTACTTTTATCTTCGGGTTTGGATAGTCAATCCCTCTCATATCTGATTATTTTTTAACAACAGAAACACAAATATTTCAATATGCTATAATTAAATCAGCCTCACTGATGTCTTCGTAACACTATGATTGTAAGTAACACATTATTCTTATTATTATATATTACATAATACAAAACATTCGATGAGAGCACCCTGCACGTCAGTTAATGACGAGAAGGGGCTACCCCAGGCGTCAACATGTGACTCACAGGGAACCTGGCTAAGCGTCCATATATGACGAGTAGGGAGTGAGAATGTATTGCTACAGCAGAGACTCTGAGCTCAGAATAAAATATGAGGGCGTGCATGGAAAAAGCTGACATTTCATCTTAAAACAACGGATACATGCAATCAAATATAAGAGACAGGCATGTTCTAAAAGTGATTCAAAAACTTATTTTACAACAATCTGCTTAATTTATTGTTCTCATATGTTAATTTTTTTTTATCTTTGTTGTGATTTTTCACAACAGACAAACATTTATTGGGTAACTACTCCTGATTAAACAAAGTCATGCTAAATGAACTTTCTGTAAATGTCAGTCAGTCTGGCCTTACATTTCTACAGTCTGCTGCTGTGTGTGAGCAATTTGCCCACCCAAAAGGGAGACCATTGATTTTTTTTCCCCCTCTCTTGGATAACAAGGCTTAACTGAGTTGGGAGCATGCCTGCATTCGATTGCTTCCTGTGACTGCTGGTTGTCTGCACACATCTCAGACATCAAAACTGTCCTGCAGCTGTGGATTTGATTGGAGAGCCTGACTGACACCGATCAGTGCATGTTGATTAAAGTGTCTTGTGACAAAGCAGATCTTCAATCAAGGTGACTGGATAAAAGAGTAAATACTGGCAGACAGATTTCAGCTCTGACTGATCAAACGTAACCCTTTCATAAGTAAACTGAGCTTTACAAGTTTTGGAGTTTTATGGTCGGAGACGAAGCAGAAGCTGGAAATATTTCATTTCAGCTTCTCAAGACAGGAATTTTAATGCTGTGTGATGTGTAGTCAGAGCTGGAGTGAGTTTGAATTTAAAGTCTGGTTATAGCACAGTGGTATGTCTTCAAATAGAGACTTTGAACATAATTGTGCAAATCAGCAATTATTTAGATGTAAACACACAACATCCAAAATCCAGGAAAACACAGTCTACATGGGAGGCAAGACAAGAACGAAACCAGCCAGCGCATGAAGCGACAACAGATCAGTGAGTAAGTGAAGGAGATAAGCAGGTTTTAAAGGCAGGAGGTGATTAGGAGAAGTGGGCACAGGTGAGTGATTACAAACTTGGATCAGGTGAAGATGGGCGTGGCAGGTAAACAAGTGAAAAGCTGAGGATAAGTGAATATGACAATGGCACAGAGACAAGACAACAAAAGAGACGATAAACCCAAACCAAAAGAAAACAGAAACAGAAACACTAAATACAAAAAGAAACACACAGAAAACCCAAATCCTGACAACATGTTACTTGTCTGATGGGAATCATCAAATCATATGTCATAAAATAATCCATGTCAGAGTTATTTGCTAATTGCAAATGATAATTATAATAATCACAAGTCATTTAATATACAACTTGCCAATTAACATATATTAAAACTTGTTTGCTTCATCAAATTACATTGTCTCATGTACTGAAAGTACCTTAGTTGGAAAAACCCTTAAGTGAGTACCATAGACAAAACAATGGTTTGCACATTTTTGGTATAAATGGGACTAGTGTCACTGTAGAGCTGTTGATGAGTATTGTCAAACTGTGTAACTTGATTGGAATATTTGAAAAATAAGTCCTCATTTTAGGGAAACATGTATAAATGATGAAAACATGCACGTGACTGGCTTATTGTACTGCACTAATCTTGAAACTTGCAGTGAAGCGAGAAAAGAGATTCTAATAATGAGCACCACTGCTGTGTTTTAAACCTTTCGAAATGATGGACTAAAGTTGTTGAAATCTGTTACCATTCACATCAACTGTAAAGACATGTCATTCTCAAGCATTTTGAATAAAAAGAAGAGTTTGGAGACATTCTTAAACACATGAGCTAAATTAGTTCTCTTTTGCAGTGGACAAACAAGTTCAGGTTCAAAACTGTCTAAAAGAACCATCTGTGAGAAAAATAAAAGTTTAAAAGATAACAGTTCTGACAATCGTGGAAATTTACTCAAGCAGCCAGCAGAGAAAAGAGGGTGTAAAGTTTTAATTAACATGTATCAAACAGGAGAGAAAAAAAAATCCTAGAGTAAAGCAATGTTTCTCTTAAAATGATCTCCTGTGTGGAAGAAAAGTTCATACTTTTCTGGCTTTGGCCTCTTCACAAAAGAACTTGGAGCTACACCTGTGACGTTCAAACTTGTCAAAAAATATGGAGTAAATAAAGTTTTCCCCACAAGCCATTACTGTGTCAAAAAATAAAACAAAAAAAAAAAAAACAAGCACAAGAGTCTTTTTTTTGTTGTTGTTCTTTTTTGGCTTTTTAACATAACAGAAACCCAGTTATTTGAAAAAAGTAAACTTTTTAGCTACAATTGGTGTTACTCGATTTACACATCTTTTTTACACAAACTTTGCAGCGGGCACATTCTGAAGAATATTATAAAATTCTAATTCTAGCCACAGTTTAAAAGCAACACCACTGTATACATTTTGTGAAACAGAAAGTTCTAGTGTGATGAGCACTTCACAGTTGCTTCATCGTTTTGCCAAGCTCAATAATAATAAATAAATAAAATCTAAATCGGTATTCAAAAGCAGATAAGAGGATATGAACCCGATGCAGTGAACAAGGACAGTTTTGTGAAGAAACCCATCAGCAGGGCAGTCATCAGGGGAAACCTGAAAGAAGCTGTGAGCAGCGAGATTAAAATATCTGCTATCAATTTATCACAGATCCCGCTCTGAGGAAAACTCAACTTTAGAGCAAATTTGGGACATTTTCTGCTTAATGACCACAATTTATAAAAGAACGTGGACAACTCTGAAATTGAAATTTTTGAGCTATAATAAGCTATTAAAGTTGTAACTCTGGGAATTTAACTTGTTGATGATGCTGGCCATTCTGCACAGAAATGTACCATTTCCTCCTGAGAGTTCCAGTAAAAAGAACAACTTTGATCTATACCTTAGTGCTCAAGGACATCATGAAGCACATGTCGAGGTGCATTTCTAAAGAGTAAAATCGAACTGAGGTGCAGCATGAGGAGAATATTGTTGGTTTTGCAACAGAGACCTCAACATTCAGACACCCCAGCAGCTTTGTTCAAGCAATATGAGCAGAATATCAAATTCCTTGTATTCCTCTTTCATATTCAACAGAAACAACTTCTGTAGCAGAGAGACATTTGCCTGTGTATATTAGCAATTGACCTTTTGGACCCACTTTAGGTGAGTCGCTGTCTTGCTGTAAAAATCCATGAATAATAACAGCGACTGCTCCCTCTTTGACCACACAAACATTCATTCAGACTAGTGAGTTTTCTCCTATTTGCAGTGACACAACACAGGAACTCATTGGTTTTGTCTCATGTGTGGTTTTACCCCCCAAATGATTTCTTTATTTTGCTCAGGGGCTTGGGAAGATAAGCGCTTCCAGCTCTTTCTAAATTATAGATTCTTCACAGTGGCGACATCCCCACAGAGCATGAATGTTATCACTCCAGAGCGGCACAAGGAGCTCTCCATTTTAGATCTCTGGAGCTAAACTGTTTTTGTTGCTAACCTTGGGGCCCGCTGCACATGAGTGAGGAAGATGAGCCTGCCTGCCGGTGCTGTTGTCATGTTCCCTGATAACTTCAGCAAGCCTGTGTTTTCTCACACTCGAGTGGCAAAAACTCTGTGTGGGGGAAGGAATTTGTAGCAATGTGTGTGAAGAATAAAGGCTGTAGAAGTCACATAAATGCAGAACATTTTATCTGTTGAAAATGCAAATCACTGCATTAGTGGTAGAACATCAAGTGTTTCTCCACATATTACCTGCAACACCATTCAATTGCCTCTCAAATTTATTTCAGCCCAGAGGTGCATACAGACAGGAGCAAATTAATTTAAATGACAACTGTCCTCCAGAGATGACCCACTGGAAGCAAACAAATCAAACAACATCTACTTTGCCACCGTGGATGTTGCAGCAATAATGACAAAATTAAAACTATTGGGCAATTGGCAAAGGTTAGATAATTATGGGTAAAAGCCATCAACATATATTATGACAAGAAGCAGGACCTGACGCCAGAAGTTGAAGCCACAAAGGATGAGGACCACCTAGTAGGCTGGCTACAGTACAAGTTTTCAGTCTCTCCATGTAAACAAATGGGAAAATTGAAAATAGATTGAAATTAGTTTCAATTAGTTATTTGAGGCTTAAAAAAGTGTCATGTTACACTGCAATTGACAATGTGACAACCTGTTAGCAAGTTGGAAGATGTGCAGGTAGGGCTTTTTTATCAAGGGTACAGCCCCAGTATGCAAACTCTGGCTCCAAAAAGCATGCATCATCAAAAAATACAGACATTTTGGCTTCAAATTTGAACATAGAAACCTAACGGAGTCACTTTGTCCATCTTTATCTATGGCGATGGTAAACGCAACTTTTCTACTGAAACCAACAACTGATCTATCCAGGAAGAGCAGCTAGTGGCAAATAGAGTGACTACACAATCAACCTGCGTGATAACTTAGGCCAGTAAAATACAAAACACACCATCATACCACAATACATGACAAAACAGCCAACTCTGAAATTCAGTGTCTGGTCACTGTTTGAAACTCTACAGTACCCCACCCAGTGTCTCTTCAACACTGTTTTATTTTTTTAAATGGCCACTCCTGATAAAACTTATTTTTTGCCTCTTGTTCCATGCTTGAACATTTGGGCTCCCATAGCAGCACTTTTCTGATTTTGTAACATTTCTATTTAATTTGAAATTGTGGCACTAAAAATATGTAATAAAAAAATATATCATTATTAAGAGGCTTATTTCATCTGCTCTTATCAAATTGTATCATGGAAGCTTCCAGACATACTGTCAAGTTTTAATGTGTTTTTTAAAATGTGGGAATTGCAAAAACAGTTATGAAACAGGCCTAAAATAAACATGTTCACAGACAGCTTACCTTTGCTAGAAGTTTGCAATTTTTTCCATTTTCCAGCTCACTAAATAACAGCTGGCAGAGACTTGTGACCCTAATTATTGTTGGTTGAATTATACAAATGTTGCTAATGAGCCAAATAAACAAAGACATGAAAACACAAACATTGTCAACAACTAATAAACATGTCTAACCATTAGTGCTAACTGTTTGGTGTAGCAATAATGTTGAAAATATGCCATTACCAATCATTTTAAAATTCAGTTTGATTTTAGAAGGTCACATGGTGTTTCACAACCCACAGTGGGATCCTGAGCCCAACATTGTACACCACTAATCTTTGTTGCTTAGAGTCAAAATCTTTACTTCATATTTATTTGCTTAGATCTTGACTGTTAAATAAAAGAGGTATTAAAATGCATTCTCCTAAGATGCTAAAAAAAATCATCAGCTCTTATCATCCCTGCTAGACATTTCTCATTGATTTAATTCAGGCAAATAATGTTTGACCAGACCCAAAGTCTTGTGCATATAGAGACACCACAAGTCTTTGGGAAAAAAAAATACCTTTGAGTAAACACTAAAATATTAAATCAATCACAAGTAAAAGTCAGAGGTTTCAAGTTTCAGCCTTTTTATGTTTGTAAGTGTATTGTCAAAATCCACAAAATCTGTCTTTAAAGGACAAACTACTATTAGTCCTACAGAGCAACTTAGGAAAAGGAGTAACTTAAAAGCAAAGCAGCTGCTTTAACAGAACTCCCTCTGTCAACAACTGTTAGAGCTAATCACTTCCAGCTCACACATTGGCAGACGTTTCTGCCACCTTTCTCCTCCGAGGCTGTGATCCATGAAGCCTGTGAGCTGTAAATTATTGTAACAGGCAGGAGTACATTACACATCAAGTTTGCTGACAGAAAGCTGAGCTTCAGTCAACTAATAATTGGAGGAACACTCAGAGGACAACAGTTTTCCTAAAGTGTGAACCAACACCTTGAAAAAAAAAGTCCATGCATTCCAATACAAACAAAGAATTCAGGTGTACTTGTTACAAAGACGTAACTATAACATTCTCAAGCATCACATGACCACCTTTTTGTTCACCCTCAATCAGCTTCTCTGAACACTGTGAGCAGCCTCGACTCAGAGGCTTTTAAAATGTGAAAGTCAGTTAAAATCCAGCTTGAGTGGGCTGTAACTGCTGACTTAGATGAATGAACCTGCCATCAAATGACAGGCGCCACTGTGTTCAAAAGTGCAGCAACAACAACAACAGAGAATTCATGTGGGAGAGGAGAAAAGGGTCACAGCGAAACCGGAGCTCTCAGAGCTTTAATTTGGAAATTAAACAGAGGAAAAAAACATGAAACACAAAAGGATAGGAGGGGTAAGATGACTTTAGCCTTTGTAATCTGACTCACGGTGTTATTTTTCCCTAATGTATTTTAAGTACTGAGTTGTGATGGTAACAAGAGCCCAGACACAGTGTCGTCCATGCTGGTTCCATAATCACTGAACCAGAAAACGTCAAAATGTTCTCATGTTTCACATCCACTGCTTCCTGTGTCCCCACGGTCATTTTTGTTGCCGAGCTGTGACATAGTAATGTTCGACTTGTGTTTCACAAAGAAAGGAAGCTGCCATTCGTGCCAGCTCCCAGAGGTTCTGTGTAAAGATCCACAATGACTCTGCCCTCCAGAGTCTGCAGCTCTCTTTGATTTACTCCGAAGTCAAGAGCTTCCTGCTGCGACAGTTAGGCAAGAAGTCACATCAAAGCTCAGCTGGAGCGACAGTGTGGCCACCTGGATAGAGCACAACCAGGTGACCCAAACTGATTCTTAAAAAAGGCAAAATTCTGCTTGTCTTGTGGTCTGTCAAGAAGGATCCAAACAAAACTCTGTATATTCGCAGAACAAAACTCTGGAATTCTGGAATACTGAACAAAAGTCCAAATCATGCGGCAGGGTGTGGGTTAGCAGAGCTGATATAAACATGGAGAAAAAAAGATGAAGTTTAAAATAGATAACCTCCAAACTTTTTTATAT
>JAOXNZ010000002.1:17696665-17708444 GCA_028566095.1 Kryptolebias brasiliensis | reverse complement strand
ACAAAGAATTCATATTCAGTTTGGCTTCAGGAATTTTAGAAAGTTTGTGATTGTCTCAGAAAAGGACATTTTTGGTCAAATGTGAAAGGTTAGTATATTGGTTCAATGTTCTAAATTCAAAGACTGAAAATGTGTCACTGAGTCATATGATGAAATTTGCCGAATGAAAGACAAACATGAAAGAATGGGACATATTGTAAGTTAAGTATAACTTGTCATTAGTAGTTAATCCAATTACAATGCAACTCAATTCAACCTAATGGGGCAGTGTAAATGTAATAAAAGTAAAATATCAATATTATGGATTTTGCTTTTTAAATAACAGAATTATGTTTAAATTTCTGCATTTAGTTGGTAATTCTTTGGTCATAAATGAATAGTTTGCAATGCACATTAAATATATTATTCGGATATGTGCAAAGACTGGAGGAAAGAAAATCTAATGCTGGTATTTATTTATTTTTTTTCACAAGACCCCAAGTAAATTCATTATTATTAGTTTAATATGAGTCTTGTATTATTCCAGAGGTGATGCAAGTTTACTCACTCACTCAGACTTTATGAAATATGTCTATCTATATATTCATATATTTCCATCCAGGGTGATTAAAGGCAGTTGCAGCGAGCTGGACCTGGTTCAACTAATGACCGCAAAACATTGTCTAAAAATTACACATCATGATATAATCCTGATTGCTGAAAACTGCAGCTCTTTTATATACACAAAAGTTTTGCATAGCACACCAAGGAGTGGAAGAAAAACAACAATATAGCATTGTTGCTAAAATAACTTGAATATTCAAAAAATGGCTGAAGGTTATTAAAAGAAGAGGATTGACAGGAAAAAAACACCATGTATTGGTCTACATTGTTAGGAAGTGCAAACACTGACGCAGCAGATATTTCAGTGAGTGTCATCAGAGCTCCTGTCACTTGTGGCAGGTGGGTGTTAAAGTATGACTCATGTTGGAAGAACCTAAATCTTTTTTTAAAGCAACATTTCAGGGGCACAAACGAAGTCTCATAATGCAAATCCCAAAGTTTTAAAGTTTTTGAACTTGTTTAAAGGTCAGAGTTGAGGTTAAACAAGTTGAAGTGAGACTTAAGGTAATAAATATAAGTCCATGAAATGTCCTTTGAGGTTATAGATCCAAGACTGTGGATGTGCGGATGGGTTGTGTTGGTGTTAAATGGTGCATTAAATTCACATCGGCTCATTGGAAAAAGTCTAGAGAAAGATTTTGCAGACGTTGCATCACTTCTGTCTGTGTGAAGACACGATAAGCACACTCGGGCACATACTGATTTTCATGCTATATGTGCACAGATGATGTTCACATCATAAATGCACAAACACAAATCTTGACTCTGTCGCCTTCTCTGATCAGAGTTCAAACAGCATCAAGAGACCTGACATGTTTTTTTTTAAATGCATTTCATTGCTGTGATCCATAATTTCTGCATCCGAGCAGATGTCAAAATATCCAATTTTTAATGGATGAAATGTTTTAGTCCTACGTTTACATAAATCATTTTTGATCATAGATGTTAGGAACATCTTTTGAGCTTCTTACCAGAGATAATTAAGTGTTCAAAGACAGAATAATTAAAAAAGATAAATATAGATAAACGTCATTAGAGTTAATGACAAAAGTTGTGTCAATGAGTTTGTTTGTACGTGTCAATTTTGCATAGATAATGATGCCTAAACACCAACAGTAACAGTTTAACCCACATTGCAGCCTTCTGTAAATTGACTTAAACTCTTGTTGAAATTGTTGTTGTCTTTTACTATCGTCTCAAAACCTCTACTGTTTTTTTTCACCGTCATGATGTTTTCCAGCAATGTCAAGAAAATTTACTTGAGAACCAATTATACAATTTTTCATTCCTCAACTATAGTTAAAATAAGTTAAATTGACAGCTACAAAAACTAATGTTACAATGAAACAGGTTTTTATGGATTTTATTTCAGTATACATCATTTTTTGTATATATTTAACATCTTGTAAACCAAATTTGATATTCAGATTAATGTTTAAATTATTTAAATGAATCTGTAGCAGCTACAACCTACTGCTCTTATTGTGTCCCAACAGACTGAACATCGCTTACTGTGACCTGCTTGTGACTCCACCATATTTGCTTTTGTGAATGTGGTGAACCTTTTGTGAACTCGTAATGGAAAAAGTGCTTGCATGAGCTTTAATAATTAAAAACAGTATTAGATAATTGATCTTAGTTTTTCTGTTAAAATTGGCAGTTGGTGATTATGCTAAAGTAAACCAAAAATGACTTTTCTGTTTTAAAATGCTCAGAACATATTGTTCTGTTTTAACCCTCCTGTGGCCTTCCAGTTAAATTGACCTCAAAGTTACAAAGGCTTCTTTACCTCTCTCTATCTCTCTCTCTTTTGAGGGCTTCAGGAAGGTTAAAATGTTTGGTGCAATCTGAAATGTTATCTCTAGGTGACACTCTTGCACGCTGCTCCTATACCCTTTATTTTCAAAATGCTCAAAAGCTTTTGGCCAGTCACTTCTAAAAATTACTAAGCTAATAAATTTAGTAAGTACACATTTCATCACAAAGAATCACAACAAAAATGTAAAATATGGATCAATACTCTAAAACCTCCTATGTACAACTATATTTGTACTTTTGATTGATATTTCAACTTTCAGCCCTCTTCAGACTACTATTTATTTTGTACAGGGCTACTATCCCAAAAATAATAAAAAAGAATGCCAAGAACATTTGTTTACATGTATGATATTGACTGTATCTATTTGAGAATATTTTGTAAAGCAAACCAAAGCTGTATTATACATTGCATGTATTTGGTTTTTAATTTTACTGTTTTTATGTGATTTTCTTCATAAAACATTTTTTATTTTATTTTACAGGGTTGTTAGTGTTTTGTGTACCAAGCAGACCTTTTTTTTTTCTCTTTTTTTTTGTATTTTATTTATCTAAACCACGCCCCTAACATGGGACACGACTTTTGCTAAAAGTCAATACAATTAGCCGTAACAAGTTGAAGTTTTTGTTTCTGACTGAAATTAATTTTAAGGGTCTAGACAATATAACTGGACTCTAAGTCAATAGAATTTAGATAAACGGCCAATAGCACATGAGCTAAAACATGTGTAGAGTTTCGTAATAAGGCAGCATTAAAAGAAAGAGGTCCTAAAACAGAACTTTGTGGAACTCCATGATTATTTATTTTTTATTTTTTGTACGTGAAAGACTCATTTAAGACAAAAGCAAGCCTAGTGTTGTTCATTTAATAAAAAGCTCAAAAACAGTCACATGATTATCTGTTCTTGTTCTGGATTCTAGTTTCCTCATTCTTTCAAAAGTAATGCTACTTTTCAAATAAACAAAATTATTTATATTATCTTTGCTAAGATTTGTATTCATTAAACCTAAAAAAATCTTACTACACAAAATAACAAAGCTGTCTTTCTTGTGACCTCAGCCTGTAATGCTTTGTGGACCATAAATTAAAACATGTACTTTTGTAAGCCTGTTTTTTTGTTTCCGTGTGACAGAGTAATCTTAATTCACCACCACAGCTTCCCATTATTCTCAAAATTACTTTTTGCAGTTCATTCATGTTTGAAATAATATTATGTGTGGGCAACTTCTGGGCATTGCAGACACATCTTTGGAGCACATTTTACTCATAAGATTGTACCACACTTCTACTCATCTGGGAGTAAATGTAGGTTGTTTTTTTTTTTTAGTATGATTAATATAAGTTGAACAATCGTAATATAAATTAAAATCACTTGCACTCTCATTACATCACAGAATTTATCTTAAAGCATTAACAGCTTTATTTCATTACATGCACAAATAGATGTGTGAACTAACTTGAGTATAGGAAGCAGTGAAGAATGGAGAGGAAAACCAGAAGAGAGATAATTCTATTAAGTGAAGTGAAGCAGTGAAAGTGAATGAATGCTTGATGCAGCTTCATTTCAAGACACCACAAAAAAAAAAAAAAACACCCTTTGTTCATGACAAAGAAACAGGGATACATTAGATCTCTGGTGTAATTAGAATAAACAGAATATACTTCCTAACAATGCAAAAACTAGAGGCTTTTTATTGTATATCCTTACTGTCACTCTCTAATAAAACAGTTAACCTTGTAAACCTTGTAATACAGTGGCTTTTATTTATTTATAGCACAGTAGAAAGTCATCTCTCCTAGGAGTTTTGTAGACTGAAAATCTGCACCATAACTAAATAGGCCATCCTTTGCTGTTATTTTGGCTTTAACATAACCTTCAGAATTTGGCTCAGCAATCCACACAGCCAAACCAAGTGCATGATGTGTCTCTATTGGAGGGAAATCAAACATTTATGTGGCATAAAGTTTTGGAACCCGTGAAGACTGTAAAGATGTTAAACAATAGTTTAGTGAAATCTTAAAAAGGCACTGCTACATTTACAAGTCAAGGACCAACATAAATATGGTTTTAAACAGACTGGGAGGAAAGTTTCTGTTAGTGTAGGACAGCTTGGGATATGTTAAAAGGTAATTTTAGAAAAACATAAATAAATACACCTAATAGATAGCATTTTTGTCAGTCTATGAGTCTGGGAAAAAGATATTTACTACAGAGTGGAAAATGTTGATTATTTAGGATCGTTAAAATTTGATCAGAAAAAGAATGTTCCATCACATTTAACTGCAAATGCGTCATTATTTTTTTATGTCAAATGAATAACACTTGTTATGGCATAGATATGTATAAAAATATAACATTTTGAACAATCTGTCAAGCTTTGTGAAAGCTTTTGTACATTTTAAACTTCTGATTTTTCTGGATATCTTCTGTTGGCTTGGCTCTTCATCCATTTGACAATTATTCCAGCCTCTGTGAAGAAAGATTTCTCCGCATTTTTCAAAACCATCTGACATGGTAAATCGTAGAAGTGCATCTCTGTTTTGAAGCACTGACTTTCAAGAAGTACATACTTTCAAAATGTGAGATGTCATCTCAATTTGTGAGACAAGAAGCTGAAATTTTGGGGGCAGATCCAAACAGTGACAGACTTCTAGAGACGCAATATCAGCATCTTTGTATCTACTTGCTCATTGTTTCTTTTCTTACTTACTTCTTGTTCATTTGTCCCAGGTTTTTGGTTACACTTTTGTCAAAACCTCGTCATTGCTTTCTTTGTGTGCTGGGTGTTGCCAAGCTGTGTTCTTGTGTAATTTAGTTCTGGACCTCTAAGACTTCCTGCATTCTTAAAGGTACTTCTGGAGTTTTTTTAACTTTTGTCCCCCACCATTAACTTTTAAATGTGTCTATTGGGTAATAAACAAATGTTATAAGTTATCAGATTAAATAATGATAATCTATTTTTGCTGGAGTGGTGCTCTATCTATAGGCTATACGCTGAGAGAAGCTTCTTTAAGGGTTAGTCTTGTCAGATTAAAATGTTGCTACTATTAGGAGCTCAACCCATTTTTAATTTTGGTCCATCAAGTTATTAATTTTGTCTTCAGAGAGAACTCGTCCTCTTACAGGTATTATGCAAATGTGTTTTATGGTGATGCAGATAAGTAAATAAGGAAACATGTAGACTCCAAATAAGGTATAATCAGGTAGACCAAGGTCAATAGTTTCTGTGGAAGTACAACATGTATAACTTTAATTCATGTGGACTCTTTGTAAATCTTTGTACCAGAAACATCAAAAGAGCACTTATGTGAGACTAATAAATATTTTTAACAGCATTTTTAAATTTGTTGTCTTATCAAAATTATATATTTTTTAATAGAGGAAGAAAAGGCAAGCATACAGTTAAAATTGTACAGAGTAATTCTAAGTTAGCACATTGTCTTGTTTTGTCATAAAGTTCATAAGCAAACAGACCAAAAACAAAGATTTTTTTAACAGTTTTAATTATAAACATATAGCTTTAAAGTCAGAATGCATTGTGATTTAAAAATAATGAAAGCAGGATAAAGTTAACTTTGACTTTAGATTTGTGAATTTAACCTGTTTTGACATTGCCGACCTTTGAGGGAAAACCGGAGGATCTGTCAAAAGCTATTCTTAGATTGGTTTGCTTTATTTTTCTCTTTTTATTTCTAACTTGGTGTGGTATTTTTGTCCTCCTGAAGGCAATGTCCTCTTTCTTTTATTCCAATGTGACGGGTAAAAAAAGCTTATTTAGTTATCTACTCAGTGCTAAATTAGTTTCACAAGTGCAAAACCTATACAAGTTTATAATAGAGACACAAACTGTGTGCTGTTCATTTTTACATTTTGTCAGGTTACAATTAAATTGCTCACCTTAAACTTGCTGACAAATTGTAACATTTTATCCTGCTCCCAAATCTCTGTTTTTTTTATCTTGTGCACTTCATAAAAGTTCAAACTTCTTTTATATCACCAAGAACTGTTGTTCACATTAGTCACAGTAAATGTGATGCACAGTTGAAGATTTATCAAAGCTATGTCTCTCAGAAGGACCTGGCATGTTTCAAGAATAACATTTCCATGTCTGTAATTTATTATTTAGTAGCTATTTAAAAAAAAAACCACTGACCAATGTTGCTTACTGTATATTCACCTTACTAACTTGACACAATCCAGATGCAAATATATTTATATATGCAAACACAGGGTCTAAATACACTTTCAAGTTAGTGTTAATTATAGTAAAAAAAACCTATAATATTTATTATTTTTGGTTACCAGTTCACACCAAGGATGGATTTTTTCTTTTTAAATTTGGGTTATTTCAGGTTTTAAATATCCACCAATTTCTATATTTTTACCAGTTAATTACATTGTCTGGGGCTCAGCGGGGTTTAGGCTGGCTACAAACGTGAGGTTTCATTACAGGAATAATCCAGGCCGGAAACCACCAAAGCAATAATCCTTCCAGAAAGGACAAATTAATTAGCTTTAAAGGTCTTTGCACTTTGATGTGTTCAGACTTTTGTTTGTTTATTTATTTATTGTATGTGTGTTTCCCCCACCTTTCATGCTGATGCAGAAAACTGATGTGCATCATCTGAATGTCATCGTCTTGCGTAATAATTTTTTATATCTTGAAACCAGATTGATTTTTGCGTGTTTGCTTTGATGTGGCCCATTTGACATTTCTGGCATCCAGTCGTCACTGATTCACTGAGAAGATACATCTACTGAGAAGTCAACTGTGTACAATGCTGTTTCCTTGTAGAACCATCAAAGAATTAAAGGATTTTTTGAAACATATGAGTAAGATGTGCAGAGACATGACCATGTGAAATATATGTGACCTGCTGATACATAATTTGGCTTCTAATTAATACAATTCACAATTTGTGTCAATCATTAGGATGAATTACAATCTGCTATTTTTATTATCTATAGTATCCACAGACTATGAACTAATTAAACACATCTGTTTTACCAACCTTTTATACTGTGTAAAGTATGGGTTATGCAATAGCCCATTTTATTAAAACCTGCTGCCAACTTTATAATAAAACATGTGAACAATAACCTATAGCTCTAAATGTTTTCATGACACAACTTAAGCTGCTACATTTTCAAATACTTACTGATATTGAGGTGTTCAAAAGTTAACATCTCAATACAAAATAATTTTGAGTTGTATGAAAAAGCAATAAAAATGCAAAGACATAAAAACTCTAAAGCATTTTAAAGGCTCCATGAATTGTTATAATACTATGAAAACAAGAAAATAAGCATTCAGAATTTAGGCAAGAGTAGAGCTCTACAGCTAATTATACAACAGAATACACAAAACTAGACAACAAAACAGCATACTGTATATAGTGTACTTGTATCTGTTTACTGTGTATAAACATACTTGTAAACAACTCTTTAAAGATCTGACAATCATGTCCTGTACTAAGGGTTCCCCCATGGAGAGGGTCAGCAACAAAAGATTTTTGGAGATATGTTTTTAGTACATACAAAATGCAAAAATAAAAACAAATGCTGATTGATACAAAACAATAAATGATAATAAATAATTGATATTTAAACATGTTATTATTACACTAATGTGACTCAGCAAGAAGGAGTGGTTGGCTACTAATCAAAAAGTTGGTGGTTTGATCCATGTTTTCACCGCATGCTAACGTTTCCTTGGGCAAGACACTGAACCCCGTTGCCCTTGAATTGTGCATCACTGTTTGAATGGATGAATGTGACTTGCAATGCTAAAGCACTTTCATTTGTCAAAAAGACTGTAAAAGCACTATATAAATTCAGTCCATTTACACATTTAAAGGTACAGTTTGCAATATGGTAGAAAACCTCATTGTACAGCTTGCTGCCTGTATATTTTATTAAAAAATGAACTTCTCCAAGTGAAAAAGACCTGAAAGTTTAAAAAGTTTAATATAAATGTTTGCTATGAAATGAGTCTTGAATAACTTGGGGATATTTCTTTCACTTGAATAAATCATAAATTAAAACACTTATTCATAAACTGTAAAAGGTTGGAACTGCTATTCTGAAAGGCTTTTCATTCTTGATCAATCTGGAGTTTTTTTGCTAAAGAGTATCCGCTCCAATTAGCAACTGTTCCCTCATATTTCATTGTATGTTTGAACCTCTGCACTTCCATCCTTCTGTTTATGTTTTCTCAGCCCTCACCAAGAGTTTGTCCTTGTTTCCCCTCCTGAAAAGTGCTTCTGGGACTCTACTTTTCCTCCGAGAACATCACTATGCAGGTTTAACCATATGGACTTCTCCAGTCCATATGTTAAAGCGTCCTTGGGCCAGACACTAAATGTCCTGATGGGCTCATCAGGCTGTGAGTGCATATGATACAGATTTGCTCTCAATGTATCAGCCCCCCAGCTCCTAATGTTCAGGAGGGATGTCCAAGGTGGCACTTTAGATTGCTGATATACCAACTGTGCCACAGTGACCCATCAAAAGTAATGTGGACATAAATAAGGAGTTTTATCAAAAAAAAAAAAAAAGTTTTGAGATTTGAACAACTGCAGTTAGAACATTCACAGTATTGATCTCCTGACAGGTAAAACTAATTGTTGTACATGTGTCACTCTTTTACTCTCTTGGAAGGTGCTCTAACAATAAAGTTTATGTTCATTGCTAACTGACCTAGTAAATATCCTTAAGTCGTGAGTTAAGGGAAGGGGTAAAACTACGAGCAGAGGCACTCAAAAGAACACACAGTTTGCCTGTTTCACACTTTGACAATGAAGCCATGGTGTCAAAAAACAAAGCTGTCAAAAAGTTAAAAAGCAGTGGTAGAGTTGCTGCTTTCACAACAGAACCAGCTTCAGATTTGCTCTGATAAAGAGAATGCTGAGGTTGTGACCTGCACCAGCTCTGGACACAAAAACAGTTCATTTTAGAGGCAGAGGTCAATGTGTTTTCCCTCTCACCTTGTCACATGTAGTACTATTGCAGCTAGTCAGGACCTTTTTTCTTCAGTTTGAAAAACACTGGATACAAGTTTGGCATCAGTTTTAATGGACATAAAAGTTGCATTTTACCATGTGTAACTAATTTACCAGCCACAAAATTAAGATTTTTGATCAAAACCAGGTTCTTTAATATTTCCAACTTTTCATTTACTCTTGTTCTATTTGTTTGATAAAACACTCAATTATGTTTAAACTGCAAAGGAGAAAACAGCATGGTAAAGTGTCAAAATGCTCAATTTTGTTGCATGCAGCTTCTTCTTCAATTGCAGTGTTGTCATGGTGACTCATGTTGCAAAATGGAAACTCAAGAAAATAACCTAAGCTTAACAAAAAAAACAACAAAAAAAAAACAAACAAAAACTCACATGAAGGTCCCCAAAGCATTAATTTGTGCAACATAATTTTGTTATATTGTGATTTAACAGCATGCCACTTTTAGGCACATTTTTAAGATTTTTGACTGTTTTCACACAGTTAAAAGGATAGGGTAAAATATACTTGGTCGAGTATCTCTACACAGTACAGAGTGTGTATGACTTGAAATTATGCAAAAAAAAGTTCTAAGCAATATGATTGAAATGAGAATTTATTATATAAACAATTCATGCGTTAAGAAAAAAAAAACCACAAAATGAAGAAAACAGCAAGTAGTTTTTTTATTTCTAATCTATAGCTAGTTGGATCCAGTGGCTGATTTATGCTTCCCAGTCTGCCATTTGTCTTCTTCTATAAGCTGTGTACGATCCCCCTTCCACAGAGTGAATAGTGGATTCAGCTCGGAGGCCTAAATCCCATCTCTCCGCCAAGCCTGTGTTAATACAATGAGATTTGTGAGCCCCTTGCTACAAACAACAAGCCAAAGCAAGGGAGAGCCAGCCATCCAGATCAAATGACTCAACTCTCTGGAGTGCTATGTGCTGTCAGCATGAAGGATGCCATCCTGATTTGTTTTGATTAGTGAGTATAAATCTGTGGGAAACAAAGCAAGGAGAGAAAGATGAGGATTCCCTGCTTTACTGCGGTGTGCAGCACAGCCTGACCCCAGTGTTGTATGACACAGTTGATGCTGTTTTTCCTGCTCTCATACATCACTGACCATCAGTCTGGAGGACACATGAGAGATTTACAACAAGCCAGACAGTTTCCCTTCTTTTTCTTATCTTGAGGAGCCCTCAACAAACTGAACCGAATCTTCTTCACATCAGAAGTGACCTTCCACTGCCACCACTATCTGCTCCCAACAAACCCATTACTAGACAAATCATCTTTAGAAATGAGAAGTCACCACTTCCTCTGCTGCTCCTCCTCTAAAGTGACAGCTAAGGTCCCAGTAGACCTCTTCTGTCCTTGTACTTGAAATCCAAGGTCTGAAAGACAGGACAAGTGTGGTTTTGTGTGCTCCATTAAAGCAAGCAAAAATACAACTGCCCAACTCAAGTTTTCCTTGCAGAAAAAGGTTACAATAAGATACCAGTTAATAGAGAAGGAGAAGCCGTTGCCGTGCCTTCTTCTTCTTCTTCTTTTTAGTGGTATTATGTAGCAATTATGAATAGTCAGTATCTTACTTGTTGTCAAGAGACATTTAAAACAATACTAGTTGCTTATAAATACGCCACATAACCCCACTCAAAAGGACAAACATTCCATAATATAATATTTACTATGTTGTTTCATTTTTGCAATGTATCACTGACAACTTTAAGTTCACAGTTGTAGAAAAAAAACACTGTCTTTATTCATGTTGGAGCTCCCTGTAAGCTAGGTTAACTATTTTTTTTCTGCTATATATAGTACAGAGGGCACAGAGGGTTTCACCTTAAGTCCAGCACCCTGAGACTGTACTCTAAGAGAAAGGAGGGAGGCAGAGGACGAGTGAGCATCAGAGCCACTATGCAGGATGAAACAACCAAGATCCTGGAGTACACAAAGAAGAAAGCCCCAAATGATGATCTGCTAAGTGAATGTGTCAGGCAGCAGAAACCCAAATTGGAAGAGGAGAAAGAGGAACCCTCATGGAAAGACAAGCCCCTGCATGGCATGTACCGGCAGATTGAGGAAATGGCTGATATCAACAAATCAACCAGTGGCTAGAAAGGGCTGGACTGAAGGACAGCACAAAGGCACTAATCATGGCAGCGCAAGAGCAATAGAAGCCGGGGTCTATCATACCAGGCAGGACACAAGATGCTGTGTAAAGATGCCCCTGAGACAGTCCAGCACATAATAGCAGGATGTAAGATGCAACCAGGCAAAACATACATGGAACACCATAACCAAGTGGCTGGAATAGTGTACAGGAACATCTGTACCGAGTATGGACTGGAAGTCCCA